>OY735213.1:54760409-54775409 GCA_963457665.1 Thysanoteuthis rhombus
AACCTTCTTTCAGTCTTCAAATTGGTCTGGCTGGCTATGTATGTTTCACACGAACAGGTCACACCAATTGAGCTGGAGGGCTGAAAACTTAAACATTCATTCTTCATGTCTAAAAAAAAAAAAATGTTTGTTTTTTTGTTTTTAGATCCTCCCAAAGTAAGCTCCAGTGCATGTTCAATTTGCAGTGTAATCTCTTGCTAATTTGACCCCTGTTTTTTAAAATTCATAGGTCTTTATTGATCATTCACGACTCACAACATGGATTCCCTGAGACCACATGCGCAACCGAGGCCGGCAAAATGTTAGATGGAGAGACGAGCTAGACAAGTTCAGGGAGTACTGGCTTCGTGACGCCCATGATAGAGAAGTGTGGCAAATCCTGGGGTCTATGTCCAACGACGGACGCTAAAAGACTGATGATGATGATGTTCCCAAAAGATGAGAGAAGTCATTTATCCAGTGATAAACCCCATTTCCCATTTTTCTCATTGATCATCCCCAACAACGCATGCTGCCAAAGTATGTTGGTCGCGTAACGGTTTCTATTGAGTGACTAACCAGTCTTATTTTAATATTTCTTTCCTTTTCTCATTCCTTCTACCCTACGCGTCATTTTCTTTCTTTCCTTTGATTCTATAAATGTAACAATGAAAAAATAAAATAATTTTTCGATGTCATAAGTCTTAGACTAGATTTTTGTCAAACACCCTAACTGGAGTTGACTTTTCTTTCTACTGTAATAAGAACAAGAACAATCCTCTCCAAAATTACGGGTGTAAACCGATGTGTAAAAGTCGTATTCGCTTCCCGTAATTTGAGCTCCAAAACAATTGATTTCCGGGAGGATGCTCTGCTGACTCAGCAAAATTAACAAGTTTTGAGGAAATTAACTACACACACACGCAAGAGGCCGATCTCATTCTGATGAATAAGTACATTTATACAAAAAATTGATCTTTACAATTTTTCTAATTGTAATATATACCATACAAAGGTTGGCAATAATCATCTTCAGTCGGAGTAAGATTCAAAGTGGAAATCCACCTCGCAGCAGCCAGTCTTTAAATCGAATCACCGGCTCCACAAATGGCCCGCCCGCCCAGCGGGCTACAGATTCTTCTTCATTTGTTCATCCGTGTGTATGTGTCTCCGGGCACTTCTGGACACATTTTTGAGGCTACAACCTTGAAAATTTGCACCAGTACACTACTAGACAACATCTAAAAACGTTTTTGTCGTCTCCAAAAAGTACTTTCTTAGAGATCTATGATCATCCTGAACCAACAATGTCCAAGTCTTGGGCTGGGATTTTTTTTTTCCAGATAATTCTAGATGAAAGATCTATTTTCTGTGGATAATGTTTTATTCGTGCTAAGTACGGATATTATAAATATGTATATTTTTTATAGAGAAGTAATATGTTCGCTCTAAATTTTTAAAGTTGCTTTTCAAACTCAGGAAAACATCCAGCCCGAGACCTCTTTCTGCCAACAGAATTATCATATCTCACTTCACTCGGGTAATCATTCGTCCATCGCAATCTGACAACAAAACGTTCCAATGGTGCAGAGGTTATATTGCTAGATTTGGAAGGTGAAGATATAAACTGCATTTGTTAGTGGATGCTTCCTGATTTTGACCTTGGGTCGCAGGTGGTGCTGTCTAAAATAATTGAAAAAAACAACAATCATGAAATAAAATTATTTTATTTGATTTTATCGCTATAAAGATACGTAACAAGTCTGGTTAATAACTCAATGAAAACTATCATGCGTCCTATGTCTTTTGACAGCATGTTGTGTTGGGGTAATCAATAAAAAAATGGTAAAAAGGGGAAATCGATGAATAAGTTACTTTTTTCACATTTTGTTGGGCAGTGATCACTAAAAAGTCTGAATTCTCAAAAAAAAACAACAATCTAAACGATCAATTTAGTATGAACTTACATTGCAAATTTACCCTCTACTAGAAACCTCCAGGGGGTCAAAAAGGAGGTAACCGTTTATAGTAGACATAATAAGGAATAAATGTTTGTGTCAAGTTCCTGCCAGCCAGTTGAACCAAGTGAAGACTTGAAGAAATCTATTTTGACAGTTTTGATGATAGTTTTTAGACAATTTCTAACCGTGGAAGAGAATCAAATCCGTATTAGAAATGAATGATCTGCACAAAGCTCCTCTGGCCTTACACCCGGTGTCTTTTTTCTCTCATAAGAAAGAGAGTTGTACAGACGACTGTTGACCACAGCATTTCGATCCATCCTGCGACGTTCCACGGGTGTACATTCCATGAAGAAAGACAGGTTCTCTTTCTTCAGAATCTTCTGGCGAACACAGGGAATGGTTGGAAAAGGGCCCTCTCTTTCTCTCACAAATTGGCCATTTGGAGAAGGCTGTAGAATGGAATTGGCCAAAACATGGTGGTAACAACGGAAGAAGCTTAAAGACTGAATTGTATTGTCCGAACGACTTCTAGAATAACAAGTCTTGTTTGCCGCCCAGTAATCACGAGACCAACATCTTTTAGCAGTATGCTGTGTTGATGGTGATCAATTAAAACATTCTTTTAAAGAGGTGATCAATGAATTAGTTACTTCTCTCGCCTTTTGTTGGTCAGTAATCATTAAGGAAGTCTGAATTAAAAAAACAAAACAAAAACAAAACAAGCTTGAATCCTAGCCCAAACAGTGGATGAATTTAGCATAAAAAGTTATCTGTAAATTAAACCCACAACTAAAAAATTATTTCAAAAAAAAAGTTTTTGGTAAACATAATAGGGAGTAGCCGTTGAAAAATCCAGCCCTGAAGCTATATTGGTAAGGCCTGTACGTGTGATACCTACATACATAGCCAGTCAGTGACCACCAAAGAAGCACAAAATAGGCGACCAATCTAGCATAAACTCACAATGCAAATTGAGCCCCTCATCCTCAAAACACATATTTATGTGGGATTTTCGAACAAGCCATACCAAGAAATAAATGTTTAAAATTTCAGCCGTCTATTTCCATTGATACAGCCAGTACATACATATATATATATATATATAGCTGGCTAGCAGGACCACCTTGAAAACTGAAGAAACCTATTTTGCCAGTTTTAGTAACAGTTTCGAGTGACGGTTTCTAATTATGACTCCCCTCGGAATCATAAAAACTAAACTCAAATGTAATGAAAGCGAATCTCACGCATAAAAAGAGGCTGGAGAAGATAAAATTTAATCGTTTCGAGAATCTCTGCCTTATTCGTTATTTTTCCTCGTTTTTCCCCCCAGTTCTTTCTTCATCTGTTTCGTAGACATGCATAAAACTTATGAATTCACGCACGCAATGATGAAAAAAAAAAAAAAATAACAGGTCTGGTTAGTTACTCTTTAGAAACCGTTACGGGACCAACATCTTTTAGCATTCTGACGTGTTGGGTGTAATGAATTTCCTCTGAAAAATTGAGAAAAAAAAAGGGCTGATCAATGAATTAGTTACTTCTCTTGCCTTTTGTTGGATAGCATTCACTAAAAAAGTCTGTAAAAAAAAACGAGCTTGAATTCTGCCGGACACAAACTGAGTGACCATTTTAGCCTAAACTTACGTTGCGAATGGAACCCTATACTAAAAACGTATTTAGGGGAGTGAATTTTTAAAAGCGTTTTCCGTAGACATTATAAAGAGTAAATGTTTCAATTTTCAGTCCTCTAACTCCATTGATACGGCCTGTGCGCATGATACATACAGCCATCCAGACCAATCTGAAAGTTGAAGAAATCGTTGTTGAGAGTTTTGGTTGATGGTGTCGGGTACACCATTTTTTTTTAACAGAGAAAGACTTAGTTACAGAATAAATATGCAAAAATAAAAAGAGAAACAAGACTGACTGTTGCAGGGTCAAACTCCACCTCAACTTCTATTCCGACTAAAAATGATTACTGCAACTTTTGCATTGTATATATAACAAAAAAGACATTATACACAATATACATATATATATATATATATATATATATATATATATATATATATATATATATATATCAGCAATCAGGTTGGCAAGGGAGGGCAACTGTATCTTTGATTTAAATATTGGTAAATGTTGGTGTTGTACAGGTGGCACGTTAAAACTTCGAATCTCCGAATAACCAATAATTCCCCACCCTCACTCAAATTCAATCATTATCATCATCATCATCATCATCATCATCATCGTCGTCGTCGTCGTCGTCGTCGTCATCATCATCATTATCATCAGTCCGTCGTTGGACATAGACCTTCCCCAGGATTCGCCACAATTCCCTATCATGGGCGTTGCAGAGCCAGTATCTCTTGAATCTGTCAAGTTCATCTCTCCATCTTGTGTTCTGTTGGCCTCAGTTTCTTATGTTGTCTCTGGGGATTCATGTTATGAGACATGATGTCCATCGGTTGTCTTTCATTCTTGCAACATGGCCTGCCCATTGCCATTTGAGTTTTTTTAATAGTTTCTATGATGTCACGGACGACCGTTTTCTTCTTAATATACTGTACTGTCTTGTGGTCTCTCCATGTAAGGTTTAGCATGATTCTCTCATGCGCAGGTTGTATACTTCTCAGTTTGTAGGTTTGTCTCTTGGTTAGGTTCCGTGTTTCAGCTCCATCAGTGACTATCGGGAGAATGCATTGGTTGTATACTCTTCTTAATGATGTCCACTAATTTAAGTGCCCATCGGAAGAATTTGCCTCCGACAGTACTACATATATTGGATATATAACCATAACACTGTCGAGAAGATAAATATACCAACTTTCAGATGCTAGTTCCATTTGCCACCTTTTGGAACAAAAACCCAATTGCTCTTCCTCCAATGTTTGCAATATCTGTGTGATAATTTTTCTTCGATATTCAAGATTTTTCAGTTTAGCTTAGTCAGTATGACGGCTTCATGGTAAATAGTTGGTCGTGAATGCAATTCAAGATAGGGGAAGGTTGTTTTATAAATCGATTTACTCCATGCATTTTGGTGAGGATTGTTCTTGTTATGGTGTTGACACGGAGTTTGACAGAAAACACAGAGGAGAGAGAGAGAGAAACATCGATCATTCCGTGTGTGTTTAGATGGATAGATAGATAGACTGAGAGACTATAAATATGACCTAACATTTCGTAAATCGTGTAATTCTTCTATTTCCCACGGTATTAGATCTTAGTCTAAACGCATACCGTCAAAATAATTGTACGTACTTAAATAAAACAATTTCTATCCATCTCACTCTTATCTCCGGCTCAGTTTCTCTCTGCCTCACCCCCTCTCTCTCCCTCTCTTTCCCCCTCTCGTTTCCTTCTTTCTTGTTCTCTTCTTCTCACACTCTCTCCTTTCTTCTCTCTGTCTTACTATCTCTCTTTCTCATTCCTTTACTTGTTCGTTCTTTTTTTTTTTCACCTATCTTTCCTCCTCGTTACCTCTCTTTATTTCTCTCATTTTGGCGAGGATTGTTCCTGTTATTATTGTTACGTTAGAAAACAAAGTCGACTCCAGACCTTGTCCTGGATTTTGACAAAATGTCCAGCTTTTGTCTTCATTTTGCCAACGATCTCTTCCTTGTAAAAGCAGTTCTCAAACTTTTTAGAGAAATTCCCTTCGTAATACTTGAATGAGATATTATCATTCTTAGAATTGAGCGGACTATTGGTCGCATTTGTCTTGCTTTTAATGATGCCACAGCGGTGTAAAACCCGTACGATTCTCAAAGAAGTAGTCCTGGTTAGTCACTCATTAGAAACTGTCATGCAACTAATGTCCTTCCACGATATGCCGTGTTAGGGATGATCTGTTACAAATTGGTCCCACTAATTCTCGCATTTTTTAGACAGCAATCACTAGAAAGAAAAAACAAGCGGACACGAAAAAGAATCAATTTAACATAAACTTATACTGCAAATTGACCCACTTCCATACACCGACCCTCTAAAAACCCATCGGAAGTTTTTAAAAAATAATTTCTTGTCATAATAAAGTGTTAATGTTAAAATTTTCATCCCTCAAGTTATATTGATGTTACTTATACGCGAGATACATTTATAGCCAGCCAGCCAGCCAGGGAGACTAGCTTACAAACTGAGAGAAACTTACGTTCTCAGTTTTGGTTGACGATTTCTAATATTCGAAAAATCGTTCGAACCACCATTCTTATCTCTGTTGTTTCTCTCACTATCTCTTGGCTTGTAGACTCTTCAGACTTTCTCAGGTATGTTACACCTGGTGATTCAACATGCCACTTAGTTACTGCCTTTTGCTCGTTAGTAAGTCTAGTTAAGTGCAGACGGAAAGACATGAAGGGTAAGAAAATGCTGCACTAAATGTACAACTATCAGGTTTCTGCAAAATTCATCATCATCATCATCATCATCATCATCATCATTATCATCATCATCAGTCTTTTAACGTCCGTCGTTGGACATAGACCTTCCCCAGGATTCGCCACAATTCCCTATCATGGGCATCGCAGAGCCAGTATTCCCAGAATCTGTCAAGTTCATCTCTCCACTATGTGTTCTGTCGGCCTCGGTTTCTTATGGGATCTATGTTGTCAGACGTGATATCCATAGGTTGTCTTTCATTCTTGCAACATAGCCTGCCCATTGCCATTTGATTTTTTTGATAGTTTCTATAATGTCACAAACACCTGCTTTCTTCCTTATATACTGTGCTATCTTGTGGTCTCCCCGTGTAAGGTTGAGCAAGATTCTCTCATGCACACGTTGCATACTTCTCAGCTTGCAGGTCTGTCTCTTGGTTAGGTTCCATTTTTGACGATCAGCTTTGAAGCAGTGCATCTCAGTAAATAATTAAAGTTATCAATCGACACAAAACGTTCAGAATCTGCACATTTTTGCCAACCAAAATGAAAATCCATTTATTCCGGAAGCACGGAATTCTGGGGACATGGAACCAATGAATCTTTCAAAGGCATTTTGAGCTGCTGCTCGGTCGTTGGAGATCTTCCTTTGCAAGAAGAGGTCGAAATGCTTGAAAAAGTGTGTGTCGGCCAGAAAGATGTCTGGAAAGTAAGCTTGGTGAGATACAGTTTGGCCGCCTAGTTTGCTCAATTTTTATGAGTTCATTCACGCGACATACAAGCTTTTTTACTCTTCACCCAAGGTCATTTGTGGGTCATGTCGAGCTATTTTTGCTTTTTTAATTCGGTGCAAATGTCGAACGAACAACCTTTGAATGGTCAGCGTTCAGTTCCCCTGTCGAGTTGTTTTGGGTTCTTCTGCTTCAAAAATGGCCCTCGATTGGATGTCGTCTATTCTACGGTCTTCTCCTGGTGTACTACCCAATTATATTCTGATAGTGAACCTGAAGAAGGTCGTAGACATGATCGATCAAAACGTCGTGTCATCAACACAAACCATAACGAGTTCGACTTTGAAGAGTGAATTAATCAATCCTCTTTTCACTTTATAATATTCGATCTATGTCTATACTCACCACTGAAATAAGTACATTAACAAAAAGGAGATTATGTTGGGAATGATTGTTACTAAAATAAATGCTGTTTCATCATTAGGCTACTGACCTGATAATGTACCTACGCACATTCTCTATATTACCAAAGCAAATTTTCACTCTTACCCATGAAGATATCTGATCACGCTAGGTTGTTTATAAAGGATACAATTTTGAAAGTGGCGCCAACCTGATTAAACCCTTACCATAAAAAATGGGCAGAGTATTGGCTAGTGGACCATTCAAGTTCAGACTCGTCTGACAATATAAATTACTATCATGCCCTTGGATACATAGTTTGACACTGCATTTAGTATTTTGAATATATATACATATATATGTTTGTGCGTCCGTGTGCGTATGGGCCCGCGCGCATGCGTACTTACTCTGCAAAGTCGAAATGATAGGTCAGGCTGACCAAGCCGGTTATAAATACTGTTTGTTATAAAAACTATCCTAACAACAGAGAAGGCCTTGTGCGCGTTCGCGCATGCGCGTGACCGTGCGCAAGAACAACATCTGCAAATAAGCATTTGAATATTCCTGTGTCCGTGTGTGCGCATGCGTGTGTCTTTCTTTGTTTCTTGCTCATCTATATATATATATATATATATATATATATATGTGTGTGTGTGTGTGTGTGTGTGTGTGTGTGTACATACAGCCCATGCGCCCTCTACATAGACTCATCTACCTCTCGCTTAGATATTTCAGTTTGAGTAGGGGAAAAAATATCGCCGACCGTCTGCAGCGGTGGGGTCGTACTACATCTGTTACAGCGAATTACCAATCATGGCGTCTTGTCTGTCTGCTCGCCGATGTCGGGCTGTACTGACCAGCGAGATCTTGTTTACCGTCTTGTCTGCAATGCTCCGTGGATAGGTTTCTATATACACAGAACTACTATAACTCTAGTAGCAAGAAATAAAAACTGACTTGCCAGCAATATCGAACGCTCAATATGTTATGCTGTGGGTTTTTTTGTTTTTTTTTTCAGGAAGTACTAGTGGCCAGACAGTTAGCACCAGCAAGAATGAAATCGGCCAGCCGACTTCAAAGTCCGACTCAGATCTGCTTTCACTATGCACTAACGCCCTTTGGAGTGGTATAAATCAATCCATCCTCTGTCCAGCTATGGGTAAAAAGCGGGTGAAGCGAGTGACGCCAATTGGGTGCTTGTCGCCTGCAAGTCTGTTTCACGGATCACAAATCTCGATGAATGTCGTAGACTAGGCCGACCCAGCGAAATTCGTGATATACGAAGCGCGGGAAGGAACGGCTGATGTCGGGGCCAACGTTAGAGTAATACTTTACTATTTTCACAAGTCAGCCATTGGGAACCAGCCTTAAATACCCAGTTCCTATACTTTTTACATCTTCAATGTCCACGTGTTATGCAGATCCCGTTGATTTTCTTTATATATATTCTAAGCAGTCTTTACTTATTACTAAAGCTAAGCAATATTCTCTCAGGTTCGTACCAGTTGGGTCATCATTATCCTCATCATTGGCTTCTTAGCATATGTTAAATTCGTCTGACCTATCTAGTATGGGCGTCACCGAATCAATACTTTCTGAATCTGTCTAATTCGTCTCACTATCTTATGTTTTGTCAGTCACAGTTTTGCATGTGAATCCACGTCGTGATACCCAAAGGCTGTCGGCCATTGTCGCAACAAGAGCAGCCTATTGCCATAGAGTTAGTTTTCAAATGGATTCTATACCACTGATTCCTGTTTTCTTCAAATATATTGTGCTGTCTTGGGATCTGTCCATGTTACATTGAGCATGATTCTCTCATGTGCACGTTGCATGCTTCTCAGTTGGGGGGTCAGTTTCCTGTTTAGGATCCATTTTTCAGCTTGATAGGTGACAATCGAGAGGACTTTTCTTTGGGGGATCAATGGTATTTTCTTGTTCTTTTAGGTTGGGCTTGTTTTACCGAAAGCTTACGATCGTCAGGTAATTCTCCGCTTGATTTCTTCTTATTATTTTTTATTTGAGGATTTCACGGATACGTTGTCTGAGGTAGATGAAATGATCTACTTTCAGTTTTTTTTTTTATTTTGATCGTTACGTGTTTTGTCTTCAACATATTTGTTGTACATAGCATTTGTTTTACAAAAGTTCAAGCAATATTTTCTGAGGTTTGTACCAGTTGGGTAGCTGTGTGAAAATTACAAGAGCTGTAAACAAGAAAGTTAAACCAAACAGCACTACCAATTCAATCCCGGGTGAAAATGTAGAATTCGAACGCTTAAACGCCTAATATGTCTTGTAATTCTCTCGATAAGAGGTGTCACGTGACTAACGTCTTTTGGCAGCATGCTGTATAGGGATGATAAATCAAAATATCTTAAGAAGCGAAAACATGCGAGCACAACCAATTTAGCATAAACCAACATTGTAAATTGAACATCACAACTAAAATCCTACCCAGGGAGGATATAAAAAACACTCTTTTCTAGATATGATAAGGACTAATATTTAAATTTCAGCCTTCTAGCTCCATTGGTGACGCCTGTACATGCAAACATACATACATAGTCAACCAGACCGATTTAAAAACTAACGAAACTTATTTTGACAGTTTGGGTGACGGTTTTGGTTGACAGTTTCTAGTAGAGAGACCAAAGACAGAGTATGTAATCAAATATACTTCATTGTGTAATCCCCGGGGCATTAACTCCCCAATGGAACTGAAAGGGGGGGGTCAGGCTTGCATTGACACTTTTGTGTAAATAGTTGCAGGAGCTGCAGGGATTAAAAAAAATCTTTTGCATGAGGGACTCCACCTTAAACCGTCCTTGTGTCACGTCTTAATCTCTTGGGGGTTCTGGGTCAATATATGTATGCTTACTTTTGTTCAGAACTGTTTTATGGAAGAGCCAGGTAAAATTTAAGGAAAAAAAAGCCTCCAATATTTATTCAAGAATGGGCTACAAAAAAAAAAATGGTCACCGGTTTGAGTTGCATAAGAAGTCGGGATCAATAGAAGTAGACAGTGGCAGAAGCGCTGGTTTTAAGGAAATATGATATGCGAGACTTTGGTTTGGGTTTAAGATTTGAAATTAGTTTGCGGATACAGGTTGCATAAGAAGTCACCGCTGATTGGAAGAGATATCCATAGAAATAACCAAAATTTTGATTTCAAAGGATTAGAGATCTTCCCTAATCAAAACCACAAGAGTATTTCGCATCGAATCATTTTTAAAATATCTGCTTCCATTATTTGCAATTTCTTCAAGCGATATCTTCACTATATTTTGTTATCACAGATATTAATTTTCTTTAAACGTTCCTAACCTTCATAGAACATTTTTTAGATAAAGTTCATATATATCTGTGTATATATATCTGTGTATATATATATATATATATATATATATATATATATATATATATATATATATATATATATATATATATATATATATATATATATATATATATATATATATAGTCAAGAAAGCTTTACTGTTTTAAACACTGAACATTAAAAAACTTTTTCAAAAAATGTTTTTTGTCACTTCAGTCACCTATTTCCCGATATCTGTCAACACGATTTATGTAATTTACTTCAGTTTTCTTCCCTATTTCACACATACTTTGTTATTCGAGCAAAGTGTGTAAATCATCTCCTGTGGGATCATCAGTTGTATACCATATATATATATATATATATATATATATATATATATATATATATATATATATATATATATATATATATATATATAGTTGAACACGATGGACAACGAACATTCTGTTAATTTGTTATTAAATTTTCCCTATTTATGCACAAGCTAACGTATGTTCGGGTCCATCTGCTAGATATGATAACTCTTTCGGACAGCTATTACACTCTATAGATCCGAACATACGTTCACTTGTGTGGAAATAGGAAAGATTTAATAACAAAGTAACAAGATGTTCCTTATCCCTCGTATTCAACCACACATGTCCAAATGAAGAATTACTGCCCAAGAATTCATAATGTATATACATCACCCATGCACAAAGAAACCCACACACACACGTGCGCATATTTTTGATGAATGCATTATATTTGAAATGACCTCCCGAAATGTCACTCTAAGCCATTGAGCTAAACAGCCCAACGGACAAATGGAGATCTAAATAAGTTCTCGATCTCCACTCTTCTCATTCTGTTCATTCATAGTCCGTGATTTTTATTCGTTCGCGAAACAAAGCGATCATAGTATTCATAAAGATGATATCATACGTTAGTTTGCATGCAGTCCGAGACTTAATAGGGCGTAACAGATTTTACATTCACATGTGTGTACACTCAATAGGAGTGACACGAACGAGTCACGTGTGTTGATTGATATGACTTATTGATCCCTAATCGTCAGGTAATCTACATAAGTAAGCCTTTCGTTTCAAAAAATAAAATGATTCGAGGTATAATATAAGATCCATGTACGAAACATTACGATAATGCCTTATGTAGAGTAACGGAGTATGTGTAGTATGACATGGCTCTAAAAATTGTAAAACAAGCTAAATATTTAAAGTATAGCTTGAGGAGAGATGGTGTTTGATCGGCAATGCTCAGGAGTCATGCTAAAAAAGACTGCTTTTTTTTAAATCCTCGAAACGATTACATGGTAAACAGTTGATGATCCCCACTAAGAAATTATCGCACTATGATATTTAACTCTGTGTAAAGCATGAAACCTTTTGAAAAGCATTAGTAGATATTTGGAAATGATAGGCTGAATTGACCTAATTGAAAAAGAAGTCTTCTACATTCTTAGTGTTTAAAGCTGTGAATCTTTCTAGACTTTCTCTCTCTCTCTGTCTCTCTCTCTGTCTCTTTCTCCCTCTCTCTCTATATATATATGTATATACTCAAGATTAGGGAGAGAAAACACCCGACACATGTTTCATGGTTAATCCATTCATCAAAATGGAGGATTATTTCCAGTTTCAATATAATTACTTTTAAAACGCCATCTGCACTATTTGAAAAAAAAAAAAAATCTTTTCCGTAAAATCATTTTTTACCAAAGTTATATATATATATATATATATATATATATATATATATATATATATATATATGTGTGTGTGTGTGTGTGTGTGTGTGTTAGACTGATATGAAGTAGGCAAGTTTCAGGAATTAGTTTCAAGTAATTTACCATTGCCTTGTATATTTATTTTTAATGAAGTTTCGTACTTTAAGCGTGGGTTTGCCGTCTTGGATTTACTATAAAAGTAGAGTTTTCTTTTTCTTTTTTGATTGTTTAATTTGTTAATGTTTGCTTTTAAACGACAGAATAGACAACATTACAAAAAAAAAAGCAAAAACAAAAAATCAAATAAAAGAAAAAAGAAACCGGAAACAAGCAATTCAAATACCGGATGTTGTCGATTTCCGCGAGTAAAACAAAACCTGTGTACTAAAAACATTCAATAGTGAGTGTGCGCGAACAAGAGCTGGGAAAATCAGTTTCTTTGGCAAATTTCTATGGCTACCAAACTAGAAAATTTCTCATGGTCTTTGGAATAAAAGAAAAAGGAAAACAAATGACAAAAGAAATAAATATATTTAAAATGTATATAAGAAAAAAAGGCATTAAATGAAGGGAGATTTTTTTTCTTTTCGTTGTATTTTTACAGTACCTCATTTTTTAAAAGTAAAAAAAAATGATAATGCAAATATTTAGGGAGCTTCTTCTTTTATATATGTACTTATTCCTCTTTTTTTTTTCATTATCGTTTTTTCCCCATTTTTTTTCTCTTGGTACATTTTGTCCTTGGAAGGTTTGTTTCTGGTGTGTGTTGCATAGTTTGATACTTTTTTTTGTCTTATAACAAATTCTCAGGTGCGGGACTTGCTCTGAGATTCAGTTCCATAGTTGTGTCCCAGACAATTTCTAACGGACGTTGATGTTTTTTTTATTTGTGTTTTCCTTTTTCTTTAATCTCACTTTCAAAGTTAACTTTCTTCCTCCCTTTCTTTCTCTTTTTCTTTCTTTATTTCTTTCTTTATTTGTTTTCCTCTTTTATTCTTTCTCCTGATTCTTTCATCCTCTCTTCCTTTCTTCCCCACTTTCTTTGTTTTTCTTTTTTTCTTCCTCTCGGTCCCCTTTTTTTTCTCTTTCTCCAAATCATACTTTCTTTTTTTTTTGTCTTTTTCCTTTCTTCATTTTCAGTCCTTTTTTCTTCCTTCAAGTTTTTTTCTTTCTTTTTTCCTTACTTTTTGTTCTTTTTTCTTCTTTTTTCTTTTTTTTTTTAACTTTTTTTTCAACCTTTTCTCTCTTTCTTCCTTTTTGGTCCTTTTTTTCTTTTTTCCAACCTTTCCTTTGTTTCTTTTAAATCTTTTTTCTTACTCTTTCTCTCTAACTCTTTCATCTTGTCTTTTTGTTTTATTCAGTCCTCCTTTTCTGTCTTATGTTTTATGTCTTTTTTCTCACTTCCTCCAAACTTTTTTCCTTTCCTTCTTCCTTTTTTTCTTTCTCTTTTTTGGTGCTTTTCTTCTTTCTTTTTCCAAACTTTTCTTTTTTTCTTTCTTTTAATTCTCTCTTTCTTTACTTTTCTTTTTGTTTCCCTTTTTTCTTTCTTTCAGTGCTTTCTTTCCTCCTTTCTTTCTTTCAACTATTCACACATTGCAATATTTTCTCTCTTTCTCCAACCTTTTCTTTTTTTTCTTTTTAGTGCAAAACTTTCTTCTGTACTTGAACATTTTTTTAGTTTAGTAATGTTTTGCTTTTTTTACGCAGCTTTTTTTTTTACTCCATTCTTTTTCTTTTTCTTTTCTTACTTTTTGATTCTCTCTTTACTTCAATTCTTTCTTTCATTCTTCTTTCCTCCCCTTCTTTCTTCCTTTCTTTACCTTAACCATTTCCTGTCTTTCTTTCTCTCTTTATTCCTTTCCTTCTTCATTCTTTCTATTTTTCCTCATTTTCTTCCTTTTTCATTCATTTGCTTTGCATTCCATTCATTTTCTTGAAATTTCTTTATTTGTTTTTTCTTCTGCACCCCCTTCTCATTATTTCTATTGTTTGGGTCCGATTCCTTTTTGTCGGTAACGGGTCGGACAATAAAATCGGCTACCCGAGTTCAAACTTTGAACGGGTATGTTTATGCTCACTTTGCGCAAACATCCTGGGGAAAGGCATGGATCCAGCCCCTCTTTCTCCCCAACCATGGGTAAAATAGCAGGGACAGATTGGGCTCTCTAGTTTTGGGATGGCAGCCGGTCTAGGTGAGCCCCCTTAAGGCGTTTCGAAGACCCAATTTGACGTACTTCCGGTTGATCCTGCAGCCAAGCTTACGCAAGATGAATCGGTACCTACTTTTCTCCGGACTACATCAGCTCGGCCGGGATAGGAGTCGATTTTGACGACATGGCATTCCGAAATCTCCACACGCTTCACCCAGGCACACGCTCTGAAGGGGACATTCAATTATTAGTGGAGACAGAACGGAGGTCATTTATCCCTTTTAGTTTATTTTCTTCTTTCCTTCCTTCCTTCTTTCCTTCCTTCC
>OY735213.1:54780409-54790409 GCA_963457665.1 Thysanoteuthis rhombus
TATTGTGTCATCCACAGACAGCTGTTTCGACGTATTACATCTCTTCAGTGTGGCTATGGACTTTCCATTAACCCATCAGGCAGGACTGCAAACTACGGAACTGCACAGTCAGTAAGGCTGAATTTAAGCGATATATTCATTTAAACTTGAATCCCCTATCCACCAGAGTGCTCTATTCCTATAGAAGAGCATTGCATGAGCTTACAATGGATGGGTTACCTCACTTGAGGAGAGCTCAACCCTGAATAGAAGAGCATTGATACATATGTATATATAAAATTAGTAGCACGGAAGTATTGTATTTACTCGAATTCGATGAGACTTCGGATATAATGCAACCCCTTTGGTAGAAATCAATATATGTAAAACTTTAAAACATGAAAATTACATATATTAATTTAATAGATGTTGGTGATTGAAGTGACACAAAATATTTTTGAATAAGTTTTCTAGGTATTTAAAGCTGTGAA
Organism: Thysanoteuthis rhombus; assembly: GCA_963457665.1. Lineage (NCBI taxonomy): Eukaryota > Metazoa > Mollusca > Cephalopoda > Oegopsida > Thysanoteuthidae > Thysanoteuthis > Thysanoteuthis major. The sequence continues at coordinate 54,780,880 of OY735213.1, forward strand.
GCTTTCCAGATTACACACACACACACAAATATATATATATATATATATATATATATATATATATATATATATATATATATATATATATATATATGTAACCTCCAATAGACATGGTTTCAAGAAGCACAATTCTGGAATTTACAGTTTATAGATCGATACCAAAACTGGACAAAGAACACGCATCTTATGTTGAATTATCACTTGTTTAAATGACGTGTGGAAATTTTTAGGTTGTTACGATGTAATTTAAACTGACTGATAAGAGAGTCAAGATGCTGACGGAAGTGAACAACGAAAGAAAGAAATTACCACAAAATAATTCGATTCAATGTTTTGTGAATTTGAAAGGTTGAGTAATTAATAATCGATATTGATCCTAACATCGAACGAACCATGCAAGTATAATGAAACTTGGAGAAAAAAGTCCGACGTTGAAAGCAGATGTTTGCAGGAAGGAAAAAAATAAATTCGTACCACACGGGAATGAATCACCGTAGCCTGAACGTGTACCAGAGTTGTTTACTTAAAAAAAATAAACATCTCAGTAATTATTCCAGGTATCTAAAAAGAAAAAAACGTATAAAATTAAATCTTTTATCTGAATCTGGAAAAAAATACCAGCAGAAGATTTTGGCATTGTAGGCCTAAAAGGACCATCGAGACCCCCATTTTGGGTCTATTTATTGGGAATTTGGTGACAATGTTGTGAATGTGGTAGTAGGTTGTATGGGGATATACATTTTGTCAAGGGTTGTGAACTCCATCTAGGGGTCATTCCTGCAAGAATGCTTAGTAGTGGTCTGGGATTAATTTCTATCTTGACCTAGGTATATTGGCATTAGGTTTTATTGCCCCCGTTGGTGCCTTCTGTGGCTCTAGTGGATAGTATTAATCTTGATGTTTAATCTATAATGTGTTTGGGCATGTTTGAAGTTAGAAGATGGTGATGGGAAGTTTCAGGAATGATGGACATGGGGACAAATTGTCTACTTTACATTTTGATTTATTGGTGTTCATTTCATGTTGATTAGAGAAAAATTTAGAGCGGTGCCTGCAAAGTATTATAGTCTCATTCTTTCTATTCAGTAGATGTTCCTTGTTTTGTTTTTTTTTTGTGATTCTGATAAAGTTAACAATCTATGTATGTAAATATATTTAGTTATGTAATATATATTCAAATATATATTTACATATATATATTTATGCACATGTATACATTTTCATATATATATTTATATATATATTTATATATGTGTACTTATGTATTTATATATTCATATGTATTTATAAAAATACATTTTATACATCCATATTTAATTGTAAATTTAAATACAACTAAATTCATATATTTACATATATATTTATTCGTATATATACATTTTTATGTAGAATATATTCATATATGTATTCATATATAAATATCTATCCATATATATATACACACATATATATATATACATATACATTTATATATATATGTATTTGAATATTTTCATATAAATGTATTTATATATATATATTTTTATACATATTCATATTCATAAATGTATATATTCATATATATATATATATTTATATACAGCTATATTTGCATAATTATATATGCATATATACATATTCATATACATACATATGTATATACGTATATAAGTATATATGCATATACGTACATATATATATTAAAAAAGAATACATATGTGTGCATATATATACATAATATACATATATGTATATACCTATATATATACATATGTGTATTCATATGTTTATATATATATATATATATATATATATATATATATATATATATATATATATATAAATCATATTCATATATGTATTTATATATAAATATTTACATATATATGTATATATTTATTCATATTCATATATGTATTCATACATATATTTATATACTTTTATATATGTACTTATATATATATATATATATATATATATATATATATATATATATATATACATATATATATATATATATATATCCATATATTCTATATATATATATATATATATATATATATATATATATATTTCTATGAATTCTAAATATATATATATCTGTGCATGTATATATAGATGTATATAACTTCATATATATATATCTATATATCTATTTATATATATATATTCATATACGTATGTATGAATTTATATGTATATATTTATATATATATATGTGAATATATATATGTGTGTATATATATATATATTTATATAAATTTATAAATGTATATCTATAAGTATACATTTATATATGTATCATATATATATTTATACATATGTACATTTATATGTATATTTATATGTATATATATATGTATACATATACATATGTATATTCATATATTTATATATATGTGTATATATATATATGTGTACATATATATATATATATATATATATATATATATATATATATATATATATATATACATACATATACTCATATGGATTATGTATTCATATATGTATATAAATATAAATATTAATATATTTATGCCTATGTATACATATTCATATACATATTTATATACATATATATATTCATATACTTTTTTAAATGCAATTTTGTGTATCTATATTTTTATATATATATTTATACATTTTTATATATATATTTATATATATCCTATATATATATTTATTCATATATATGTATATCTATCTATTTATCTATATAATTATATATGTATCTATATATATACATATATATATATATATTCATATATGCATGTATATTCTTATACAAATATATTATTATATATACATATTCATAGGTATATATTCATATATATATGAATCTAAATATATGTATATATTCATATATATATTTATTAATGTATATATATTTATATATATACGTATATATATATATATATATATATATATATATATATATATATATATATATATATATATATATATGTTGTATTTATATTTATAATCACATATATGAATATATATATGTCTTTGTGTGTGTGTGTGTGATTGTGTGTTTCATTTTTTTTATATATGTATATGGGATATGCTATTTTTGTCTAAATCACTTGATAGAATATCTTTTGTCTCAATCATTTTGGTCTAAAACCTCATGTTCCTGCTGGTATTTTGCCCACGTAAATGGCAAATCCCTGAATCAAACCATGCTGGCAGCGTTTTAATCAATGTAACTCAATTTTACTACTACCAATGCTTTTGTTTTTTTTTTTGAGATTAAAAAAAAAAAAAGATCATAGATGGTTGCCGGTGACCCCCGATTTTTTTTTTCGGCCAGTCTGGGCCTGGTACATAACTACTGTATTTACTCAAGTACAATACCTCAGATACAATGCATCCCTCACTTTTTATAGCATGAAATCTGTAATAGGTTATTCTCTCAAACAACGCGACCCTCAATTAAAGTTGTTGTCACTAATATATTTTTGAAAGACTCAATGCAATAATGTTGCAAATTTTTAAACCATATCTTGCCATATAAAGTCAATAATTCAATCAACCATCGCCATTCGATGTATGTTGATGTAAATAGTTCTGATTGATGGTTTTCTAATTTGAGTAAAAGTCGAAATTTTGTTTGAATTTCCATAATCATATGTATAATAAAGACCCAAATGCAGTCTGTATATTTGCCGTTGTGTTGGTTTGCTGCCACAATACCATAAAAATGTTATCATTTGTATACATTCCCCAAGGTCATTTGCGTGACAAGTCGACTTTTTTTTTGCTTTTCCAATTTGATTCGAATGTTGAACAACTGTTGAATGGTTGACATTTAGTTCCTCTGCAACTTGTTGATTTGTTTTGTATGGGTTTGTCTCAATAATGACTTTCACTTGGATGTCGTCAGTCACAGACCGACGTCAACGTCTTCAAGACTCTGGTCTATGTTTCGAAATTTTGGGGACAAATGTTGAGCTGTATTCGTATAGGTACCCCTGCTTGAATGCTTAATATTGCGAGCAGTTTCCTCTGCTTTAACTTCTTTTTAAAACTGGTACAACGAAGTTTCCCAAATTTGCTTTTTTCCATCTTTGATTATACAGCCTCAAATAAGCCAGTATGAATAGTGAAAAGAAAAGTTTAGTTAAATAGAGCGAAATTCACCCTCTAAAATCGTATATTCCATGAACATGGTTAAATAATACTTTATTCCAAAATAAGCATCAAAGTTTAAAACAACAAAAAAACTCAATTATTTTTGCATCAACTCGATATATAACATTTCTCACATTATACACAAGTAAACACGTATGTTTTGTAAAAGAAAAAGGGCTTTAAGCTAGCTTATACTGAAATACAATGCGTGCTCAGCCCTGAGAGTCAAATCTGTATTCATTACACCTTACATTTATTTCGAGTATTAGCTAAAGTGCGTCCAACCTTGTACCCCAAATCTTGCTTAAAAATAGATGAAAGATATGTCTGGTTAGTCACTCAATAGAAACCATCACATGATCAACGTCTTTAGACAGCATGCTGTGTCAGGGGCGATCAATTAACATATTGGCAAAGTTGGTGATCAACGTATCAGTTATTTCTCTCGCCTTTCATTGGTAACTAAAATGTCTGAATTAAAAAAAGTGCCCCCCAAGAAACTGTGAATGCTGCTGGACATAAAATAAGGGGTCGATCTAGCATAAACTTACATCCAAAATTGAACTTCCACTAAAAACATATCAAATGAAAAAAACAAAACAACAAGAAACATAATTTTTTTCGAGACATACTGAGGAGTGAATATCAGAAAAATTGTATTGGTTCATTGGTTCAGCCTGTGCACGAGAGACATGATCAGTCACCAAGCTAGCCTGACCGACTTGAAAACGGAAGAAACCTATATTGAAAGTTTTGGTGACAGTTTTAGTTATTGGTGTCTAATAATGACGGCCATAGTAATGAGGAAGTTCATGACGAAATCGGGGCTTTTAATTAAGAAGGTCATGAGCGTCAGTAATTAGGCACACAGGTAAGACGGCAGGGGATAATCCCGCAGGCGACACCGTCGTGTCAGACAGTTTGTAAGCTTCTTTTTTTGACGAAAATACTTACCGTAGGCGCTTTCACACACGTATGCGTGTCGTTGTACGTTCGTGGAAGACTGCGTATGTGTCTTAATATGAAAGAGGAGAATACAGAGAGAGAAGATGTGTATGTGTGTGTGTGTGTGAGAGAGAGAGAGAAAGAAAGGGAGAGAGAGGTGGAACGAACGAGCAGGAGAATGAGACAGAGAGAAAGTAACGAGTGAATTAGAAAGGAAAAGAGAAAGAGAGTGAGAAAAAAGAATTAAAAGAGAGTGAAACAGAACGAGCAAGAAAGAGAGAGGGAGAGAGGTGGGGGTAGACAGAAATAAATTGGTTTATATAAGTACATCCTATACTTTTAACGGTATATTTTAAGACTACGATCTAATACTGTGGGAAATAATTATGTACATTCGTACTACGAATTGTGAGTTTATTTTTAGATGTATCAACATTATGCACTTTTCAGTCGGTCGGTCGGTCGGTCGGTCAGTTCCGTTTAAGTAACAGCAGAAAGAGGAAGGAAAATAAAGCACTGAACAGTATTTCAACATCAAATAAACGAAAAGGATATAAATGCAAAGGCGATATCGAATGAGCTAATATTACAAAGCATTGATATATTTTAGTCTACTTTGTACGGAAATATTCTAAAAATAAACAAAAAAATCAATGTAGTGGTACAAAATACCTATTCATTGTATGATATACCCACATGCAACTAAACTTTGAAAAATATGACTTTTCAATTTTGTCTATTCTATGATAAATAATCTTTTTCGCTGGTTTTTAAGTTCTTACAATTATATTAACACATTGTGGTGGTACGAACTGGTGCAGGTATTTTTGGAAAAAGCTGGTGAGAACCAACGAAATTTATAAAAGCCTGCCCCCGTGGTAATGAAAAAATAACCCCTGTTTTTCTCTTAAATTTCTCTACACCTTTCAGTTGTCAAATTACCACCATCACCATTCTGTCGGATCACATCACATCCACACAACACAACACATATACGAACACATAGAAGCCCCATTTTCTTTTATTGTCTATTCTATTCACGTTGTCTACGCCAAGTGATACATTCATCGTGAAACGATGGAAGATCATTTCAAATAAATATTTCTGTGTAATGTGACGCAATTTATAATAATTCTTTCGGATCATATATATCCATTTCTTAACCCATAACTGTCGCCTTGGAACAATGAAAGGACCAAGAATACGTGAGATGATAATTTGATGTGGAAGCATTTTAGATCTTTGCATTACCAGCAGCCGTTTAGCTCAATGGTAAGAGCAACACACACACACACACACACACACACACATACACACATATATATATATATATATATATATATATATATATATATATATATATATATATATATATATAGAGAGAGAGAGAGAGAGAGAGAGAGAGAGATGTGTGTACGTAGGTGTATATCTATAATGTACAGATTCCAGATTAATCGGGATAGACCTTTACCGTCTTAGTGCAAATGGCTGAACGGGTAAGTGGAGGTGGGGCACATTCAAAATCTTGTTTGTTTTTTGTATTGTCAACCTGGGCTCGAAATCTGACCATTGGCCCCAGTGGGAAATATGCAATTACTTCACGTATTGATGGATATTAATGGAATAAAATATCTTTGTTCTAAATTTAAAACTCCTTCAATTTTATTTATCATCTTTTATCAATTGTGCTAAAAGCAGTTTAAAAACTTCCTCGGATGATCTGAAGTATTCTCTCATGGTTTGCATATGTTATGAGTAGAATATAAAAGGCATTGACTGGACCCCGTATACAATGCTGTACACCGGTTTGGGCGCCGGTATTTTGGCTTGGGAACTAGAGTATAATCTCAATAATCTCAAAAAAGAAAGCATAGTATGAAAAGGAACCAAACTGATTAATGGAATAGAATATCTTGGTTATAAAGAAAGATTGGAGTCCTTTGGTCTGATCACTTTGCTAGAGAGAAGAATAGGGGCCGGGACCTGACTGAAACATTCATAAATAATTGATGGCATTTTTAAGTAAGAAACAGCATTCTTTGATAAGTCTGGTCGAACTGGAAGTCAATTGACCAGACAGATTTCAAATAATGAGTCTACTGAACCATAAGATTTTTCTTCTTATAGAGTAATATAATTATGAAATAAGTTGCCTTGTTACGTTAAGAATAGTAAAAGTGTACTGAATTTTAGAAAATGATTCAGATATCAGTAGCTCGATTGAATGAATCATCGTAGTCCGCACTTGTACCAGAATTTATAATTCAGAAGACTATCTGAAATGAGCAATGTTAGGCCAAAATGATCATAGAGACCCAAGCACTTGAAAAAAGTTTTAGATGCTGCGTAGTTAAGAAGCCATGCAAGTCTTCAGGGTTGTAACCCCAGATCTGTGTCCAGGAGCACTCGGAGACACTCACAGATACACTCATGCATGGGTATACAGACGGATAAAGCAAGAATAATCTGTAGCCCACATGCTTGGTTAGTCGAAAAAGCCATTTGTGAGGTTACAGTGATTTGATGAGTAAAAAAAAAAGAAATGGAAAGAACGTGAATTTACAAGGAAATTTTGGGAATCTGGAGAGTCTGATATGTGAATTGTGTTATACTGTAGATGTTTGTATTTATGTATTGAATACATTCTATAGATTTTGTAATTCTTTTGAGATTGATGAGTAAATATTGTGTATCGTGGGAAATTCCCTACAAAGCATACATAACGAATATGCGGGGATCATATAAGTATTGCTGATACTCGAATTCGTCGCCACAGCCTGTTAGAACGTTAGTATTTGTTGCACCTTTACCGGTGATTTTGATCATAGTTGTCAATCTCCCCACAAATAACACTGACCAACAACAAACTGCCATCATACACATGTTGTGGTATAATTCATGTACATTTGGACGCTGATTCCGAAAATGCAATCCTTTCTCTTGTATAGTATCACGTTTTCATGATGAGATAAAATCTGTCCTTTAGTTTACAACCCCTATTGAGCCCCACGGCGTTTCAAAGCTCAACGTTTTTCACCTGGTTCTTTTGCATAGTATCTTCTTTATATACCTCATACACAGTAATTTTGATTTTCCGATTAAAGAGTTCTGACTGATACAAATCTTGTTTTTACTTAACCTTCACCTATATTGACTTGTGTACATCAGAACTGAATGCAGAACGTTTCCGTTTTGAAAAAAAAAACGAACAAAACAAACGCGCTGGAGTGAAATGGATTCGGGATTCATAATCTGCGTTGATAATTGGACTAGAAAAGTTGTTCATCAATGTTGATGCGAAAAAAGGTCAAGTTCTGTTGACCTGTGTAATTGGACTTACAACATCACCATCTGCTTCATCGCTCTACACAAATACCCTGATCTTCATTCTCTCGGTCTCTTTGTCCAACTCCGGTCCAAGTGGTAGGTTGGAGTTGACTTTATTTCCACACCGTAACAACAAAAACAATTATCACCTAATTCAGGAGAGTGAACTCCGTCTATCCCGTCACACCAAACTAAACCAATATATAAGATTATCATTTCTCTACCGTGATTTGAAATGAATCAATCGGTAGGCAGCTTTCTCACTTACTAAGCCAAACTTTCGAGTCTGGAGTACATACGATTTTAATCATTATAGATACAATACTGAAGTTGCAGTAATTATTTACAGTTGGGATGGAGGTAAAAGTGGAATTTGACCCTATCGCAGCCGGGCTTGTTGGGTTGGATAATTTATAAGAAATAGATAGAACTATCAAAGGAAGCCACTCGTGTTATTGTTGGCTCTGGTTTTCCACTATGCTGAACGAATAAAAGAGAGAGTTTGTTTTTGATGTACGAGGTGCATCTACACAGCATAGTGGGCTGAGCCAAGAGGACGTACGAAATACGGCCTAATGACAGGCTGGAGGTTGATAATGTTGGAAGCCTTTTCAGACCCTTCGTGCTACGTCATTTACGCCCACACGTTGACTTTGACTGCTGCAACTGCACCAAAAACATGATGATTGAACCGTTTTTACTTTCATTGATCGCTATTGATTTCCTTTACATTCATTGTCGGTTAGACCAGCGGAACCGAATGATTGCAATCAATCATTTCTTCTCCTTTGTCTTCTTTTTGTTACTCACTGAGCTAAATTGACAAGTCTTAGATATTAACGAACGTTTATCATAGAGATACGGTCTCAATTCACTCTGATAAATAAATACACACACACACACTCATATATATATATATATATATATATATATATATATATATATATATATATATATATATATATATATTAGAAACCGTGAACACAAAATGTCTCCAAAGATGTCAAAATAGGTTTAAAATCAATTTGCTATGTCTGCTTGTATGGAGTTATGTATTCCGCATGCAGGAGACTTCTATTGGGGTAGATATCTGAAAAGTTTAACATTTACTCTTTATGACAAGAAAAAACGTTTCCCACCCT
>OY735213.1:54795409-54817909 GCA_963457665.1 Thysanoteuthis rhombus
GGTATCTGTGTCTATCTAAGTGTGTGTGTTTGTTTGTGTGTGTGTGTGTGTGTGTGTGTGTGTGTGTGTGTGTGTGTGTGTGTGTGTGTGTGTGTGTCCAGATCAAATTCCTCGGGCTACAACCTTGCTAATTTGAATGAGTGCACCTCTAGGCACCCTCTAAAAGCACTGTTATGTTTTCTCTATGGTCATTTTTGGACCAATGATGTCTAAACCTTGTGCTGTTTTTTTAAAGATAATTTCAGATAGAAGATCCATTTATGCCAGATAATCATAAATGATTTTTTAGATAATCAATTCTGGTATACATATAGGCTACGATCATTTACTTATCGAGGTACGGATATTGTTTCATTTCTTTCTCCTTACTGCCAGCATTTGCTATAGTACTATGCGTTTGATCATTAGAATGAGTGAATATTTTCACGTACTTGTTCAATAAATCCTACCTGTGATATTATGAGTTATGTAAACGGTTATTAAAAATTTCAACACAGAAATGGAAAAAGATAAAAGGATTTTACATGGTGATGCATTGTCCAGTGACCTTTTCATCAGAAACTTATCCTAATAGAGATAATCGTAGAAAATTATCTGATTCCAGCCCCCGATACACTGAACTAATATCCCTCGTTCACAGAGTTGCGAAATTCATAGTACATGATATAGTGTTTTTATTATTATTCGGACTATCCTCATCTTGGTTGTTTTTCATACAACGTTCGGCCGTTGTACTCTATGGCCTTCATCAGGAAGGTGTGGGGGAAGTAGCGAACCAAACCCTTTATTTAACCGACGGGTGTCTATAGACTGCACTCCCCTCTTAGCAGTAGTAGTATTTTCGAATTATTATTGTCTCACACTGGGATTGAACCTAGAACCATTAGATTACTTGCAGCGATTCTGTCTGATTCTCTAACCAGTGTGAGACAATAATAATTCGAAAATACTTCTACTGCTAAGAGGGGAGTGCAATCTATATACCACGTCGGTTAAATAAAGGGTTCGGTTTGTTACTTACCCCACACCTACCAGATGATACCTGATGAAGGCCGTATAGTACAATGGCCGAAACGTTGTATGAAAAACAACCAAGATGAGGATAATCCGAATAATAATAGAAATTATAATAATACCTCATCTCAAAAATTCAGAGAAACACATGAAATAGTGGTTATGTAACGTATCAGAATCCACCCAGACTCTTACTTCGAATGCTGCCGCAGAGTGAAACCATCTGGAAAATATTCAGATATTCTCATGAGCTGCAGGGATGATTTTTGATAATGTGGATCTCAACTTCTACATCCAGTTCAGATTTTTGAAGTCAATAAGAATCAGAAAACAGAGAAATATATTTCTATAAAATTTTATCAAAAGACACCTTATCTCACGGTACCCCAGGCTCAAGTGCAGTCAATGTTGAAATACAACCGAGAATATTGTTCCATTTTTAAATCTAATAGGAAGATGAATATACAAAAATTTAACCTTTGTCTCTGCAGTCATTGCTAAAACTTTTGAGTTTCCGAAAATAAAGAGAAGAATTCATGGCACCAAAAATTCCTGGTTATGATTGACATCAAATTTAAAATTCTAACCAAAATGCACTCATAAACAAATGTGAAGAGGAAGTTCACTCTGAACGCATATGCTTCTTTCACAGTCGGGTAATTAGTCAGCAGAGTCTCATTCGAAGTGGTTTTATTTCCGTAAAAAAGCTAAATAATGATTCAGTCTCATAAAAATTCTTTCCTATAATTCCCCATATCACAGAGCCCATACCTATGTATTCGTCAATTATATCGCACCAGAAAATAGCTTTCGAAACTTCTCACATAGCCTTCAATTGAGTATCTGAATTAATTTCAGTTAAATGTTTATAACCCTTTGCCAGAAATCTTATTGGTTTCTCTATAACTTTCATTGGATGGATTTTGTACCGAAGAATTTGAAACAGTCAACCAAAACTGATAACATAAGTTTCTTCAGCTTTCAAGATGGTCTGGCTGGCTGGCTGGCTGGCTGGCTGGCTTGTTGGCCGATTATGCTCGTATCACAGGTATAGGCCACTGGAGCTAGAGGACTGAAAATTAAAACATTCACTCTTTGTTAAGTCCAACGAAAAAACTTTATTTGTTTTTTTTACTCCAGTCCCAATAGGTTTTCAGTGTGGGTTCAATTTGAAAAATATGTTCATGCTAAATTGATCCCTCAGTTTTTGTCCACCTATTTTTTGAAAATTCAGAAATTTTAGTGATCATATGCTCTACTGAAAGCTTGTCAAATTTGAGTTATTCTTCGAGTGTTTCTTCTCTTGAGGATTCCGTGGAGATTTGTTTTCCTAGGTAGATGCAGGGGTCTACTTTCTCCAGTTCTGTGTTTTCGATTTTGATTGTTGTGTCTTTATCTTCAACGCGTTCACGTGTAGACCGACATCCTTGCATTCATCATGCAGTTCATCTTGCATTATTTGGAGATCATGAAGGTTCTCATAAAAAAGGACGATGCTATCTGCAAATCTGCGGTTTCTTAAGTATCCACCGTCTATTCTGATTACTCAATCTTCCCAGTCGAGGTTTTGGAAGATCATCTTGAGGCAAGGTGAGCTTGTATCTCTTTGTCTGACACCTTTTTCGAGTTGAAAGGGATCTGAGTCTTAATGAATCTAAAATACGTATCAAATCATATGAACTTCATTAATAGGCACCTTGTCTAACGGAACCTGAGAATATTTTTTGGTAACCCACTTTTGAAATTCCTGCTATAAATAACTCGTCCCAAAGAGCTTGTTCTATGGCTGGAACATGAACCTCAATTTCATCAATACTCCCTTCCTCGATTCCTGGTTCCTTGAGAGTGACAAAAATGTATTCATTGATGAATTACTCCAAGTGTATAACAGTAACCAAGCAAGAAGCAGTTACAGGATTGGTTATAACGCGCCTTCGATACTCACTGACAGCATCTTCCTGCTTATTCAATACATTTACATAGAAAACCATCTTTAATCATTTTCTATGATAAAACTGTCGTGGTGCCCGTAAAAATGATGGGATTATGTATGACTCAGCACTTCTGTTTGGTATTAGAGTATCTGTGCACTGCATAGCATCCAAAAGTCGCTTCCCGGTACTCGAATTCCGCCCAGGATCCGAATCGTCATAAAATTAAGAATTCATTGATTGGTCTTTTACTTGATTATATTAACATGGTTCAGTTCGATCTTATTTAGTCTTAGTTAGTCGAAGTATTTAAATTTGTGCATAACAGTAACTACGGTTTCTCATGATTTTGAAAATGACTGAATGTATAATCAAAAGCTCTTGGTCAATTATATCGTTTCGATAATATTTATATACATTTGGTCCAGAAATGCGTTTAAAAATTGAAAAGTTATTCCTTGTCCGCATATTCAATCAGACACACTCACAGATATACGCACACACATATATATATATATGGTTGGTTTAAGAGCGCTATTTCGAACACTTACTTGGTCGACTGTTCGATTTGCTACTAGGTTAATCCCGGTGGCAGACGAAATATGTTTCCAAATAAAAATTTTCTCTATAATTATCACACACACACGCACGCACATTTTTCTAGCTTCCATCAATTTGTTTTTTTTCCTTCAAAATATCAAATAAATTATCCTTATATACATGATTGAAACGAAACATTTCCACCTGTAGTAAACACCTCAATGGGCTTTTCCATTATTATACCTTGAAAATTTGTTACTAGGTATTTCATATCCAAACTTACAACGCGCCCAACTACCATCCGGTCAGACTAATGGACCAGAGCCAAATGTTTTCCCATTTCCCTGGTTCTAGTCAACACAATATATGATGATACATGGTTATTAATCATTGCCGTGAAATAAATTTCACTGTACTGTGTATAGTTTAGAAATCTTTACAGCTTTAAACACTAAACATTGAAAAAACTTTTTCAAAAATATTTTGTGTCTCTTCAGTCACTTATTTCCCAATATCTGTCAATTTAATCTATATAATTCTCCTCACTTTGTTCTCCCTGTTTTACTTATCATTTGTTATTATGGTACAATATATGAATTTTCCCTTGTTGGGATCATCAGTTGTTTACCATGTAACCGTTTCGGGGATTTTAAAGACAAAGGAGTTATATTAACATGACATACCAGCAGTGTTGATAAAAAACCACCTCCCTCAATTACTACATAACTACATGTCATACACGTAGTTTGACACTTCATACAAGATATTAAATACATCGTATATTGATATAATTTTATAGTAAATATTTACTTTTTTGAAAAAGCGCAACTCACGTAAGTTACCCCCAAAACATATTTAACGATGAGGGATTTGTAAGTATAACAACGGACGTAACTCGCTATTCATATCATTTTTATTAAATATATATATATATATATATATATATATATATATATATATAAATGTACATATATATGTGTGTGTGTGTGTGTGTGTGTGGTATATCTTTCCATAAGAAGGCAAAAGGATACATACATCATCTTTGTTTTTTTTTTCCAAACAATTGTCTCAGTATTATAGTTTTTCATGTTCCAAAATTGTTACTTCTACAAATTGTTTGGCTGACCGTTATATTATGCTGAGGTCCTCTTCTTTGTCACAACTCATCCTTACTTATTTCGGGCACTGGTTCAGCGACATAGAATAGAAGATCTCCTGTAAGGAAGAACTGTTTTGGCTTCGTTGTTAATCTCTAACTCAACAGATATTATGAGTGTTATTACCGGTTATATATCAACAACAGGTATATATTATTGGCCTTTATTTTCACACCAGCTGAGTTGCTATGGTTGCTCTAACCCAAAGCAGGCATTGACACCCAGCCACACCAATGATATCGCCCACGAGTGTACCTTCGAAAGGTGTGAATAGGTGTGATCGAAAACATGCCCAGTAGGATATGTTTTTAGCCTTATATTTGTATACATACGTTCATGGTTATCTGAGTACTTACTTACATAGAAGTATGTGTGAGTTAGGACCTGTCAATGTAAACCGTCACCAAAACTGTTAACGAAAGTTTTTTCCAGTTTTCAGGTTGGTCTGTCTGGTTGGCTATGTATGATATACGTGCATTGGTGATACCAATTTAAACATTTACTCAGTATTGTATTTGCTAGAAAGTTTTTCTTTTTTTTTTTAAATCCCAACCCACTAAATTTATGCTAAAGTTCGTGTTTTTATTCATGTTTTTGTTTTTTACTCAGATTTTTTTTGCTTAACAAAAAGTGATAGAGGTAACTTTTTAATTGATCATCTTTTTTTCCAATTTTTCCGCAAAAAATATTCTGAGGTTCCATAGGATTTTTCCTGGGATCGTACACCTAACGCTTGTGTTGATATGCTTTTTAACTCACTCACTAAGTTGGCTCGGCACCGACTCGTACATGGACGCATACGTACGTGTAATACATGTATTGCGAGAGCCAGAATGACTCTATGGCTTTGATCCTTGTTCCGTTTTACTCTTCACATGATGGGAGGCATAAACCTCAAATTATAACCCAACCGGTTCTATCATGTTGTAGAAGTGACTGGCATATTCCCATCTGGCGCCAGCGGTCGGTGTTTCAGCATGGTTGATGGTCAGATTTTGAATTTTCAAATCCTCATATTAAAATCGGACTGACCTCACTAAGGAGATCAAATCAGCACATTTCCTTTTCCTTCTTTCTTTCTTTTTTTCTTTTTTTCTTTCTTTCTTTCTCTTCTTTCTTTCTCTTCTTATCTCCCTCTCCCCTCTTTCTCTCTATCGAATTCTGAATGAATTAGGTTGAATATATACACATTCAGGTAAGACCACACACACACACACACACACACACACTCTCTCTCTCTCTCTCTCTCTCTCTATATATATATATATATATATATATATATATATAAAGAGAGAGAGTTTGTGTGAGAAAGAGAGAGAGAGTGTGAGAGAGAGAGAGAGAGAGAGAGATACGTACACAGAAAACCCTTACATACACATAATGTTTATGTAATTTCCCAAGTGTATTTACATGCAAACATATTCATTCAACTCTATATGTATGTTTGTGCTTAAATGATTTAATGATTCAATCGCACCAAGATATAGAGAAAGAACGAGAGAAAGAAAAGGGAAAGACAGAACAGAAAGAAAGGAAGAAAAGAAAGAAAGAAAGAAAAGAGAATAAAGTAAAGACATTCATGCGCCCGTATGATTTCAAGACGTGTGTGTTCATAACAGGTTTTTCAGGAATTTGTTCTTATTCATTCATTTATTCAACCAATCATTTCAAACTTTTATCCATTCATTTACAAATTCCTTCATTCACGCGTTTGTTCATATGTTACTCCGTGGGCAAATCGATCAGAAACGGATTTACTTCAGTCCAACTGAATCCATTCAAATGCCAAGCATATTTTCCAGGACGAAACGTAAACAGAGGATAAAAATTCCTTTTCAGCAATTACAAAAATTGAAACTTTACAATATCACACACACACACACACACACACACATATATATATATATATATATATATATATATATATATATATATATATATTATCACGTAAAACTTTTCATTTTGTAATGCTGAAAAAGTCAATTTTAGTCAATTTTTATATATTGTCCCAAAGTATCATCGATCACGTGTCACGCAAACCACATTTAATCTGATCAGTGTGATTCCAACATGTCGTCTAAGAACTGTTTATTATATAATTTCAAGTTCTTGTTGCTTGTAATTTTTTTTTTTCATTTATATTTATAATTCAATTCTGTATTATGACATTCGTCAGCTGTTATATCATGGCTCTGTCGTAAATATTAAAAAAAAACAATTGGATACATACATATATATATATATATATATATATATATATATATATATATATATATTTGAAATTCATGTAAAATACCATGTTAATACTATATTAAAAATTGGGAGTTTACATTACTTTATACATGTATAGTCTAGAAAGCGTTACAGCTTTAAATTCTAAACATAAAAAAAAATTCAATTTTTTTGTGCTTTTCCAGTCAACTATTTACCAATATCAGTCAATGCAATTTGTGTTATTTTCTTCCGTGTTTTCCCCCTGTTTTACATTTACTTCGTACTTTTTAAAAAACATTTTCACGTATACTTAGCAATAATGTATGAATTTCTTTTTGTTGGGATTTAAAAAATAAAACGGTTATATCAATATGGCACCCAAGTAGTATTGATCAGACACGACCTCCCTTTCTTACTACATAACTTATGACATACATGTAGTTTGCTGTTTTATATAAAGTATCATGTATACTAATATTATTTTATACTACATATCATTCATCTTTTGAAACAGGGCTTATTTACCGAGCTTACTCAAAAAATCGCATTCATCGATGAGAGATCAGTAAGTATAACAATAAGCGCGACTCGCTGTTCGTGTCATTTCTTTTGAATGTTCACCCACGTGAATATTAAATCCTTGGGTTGGTTTTAATCTCAGACGGCGTGCAAATCAACTTATGACACCATCTTTAACAATACTAATTACATAGAAAAACTTCTTCGAGTTGATTCTCTACCAACATATTCAATCGAAAGATTTGATAATCTTTTCCGGAAACATTGAAGTCATTTTTCCAAGTCGTATACCATCAAGCTTCCATCATTTTTTTCTTTACTTTCAATCATCGAATAACTTACATATACATATGTATATAATATATATATTTCAAAGTTTACATGTCTATCTCTCTCTCTTTCTCTCTCTCTCTCTCTCTATATATATATATATATATATATATATAGAGAGAGAGAGAGAGAGGGGGGAGAGAGAAGGGGGATTCAAGTAACCTTTCAGTGGTATTAAAACAAACGTTTCATTGGTCAAAATATAATGGAGAATGGGATAATGTGGAAATAAAGTATTTGTAAATATACATACATATATATATATATATATATATATATATATATATATATACATGTATATTGCCTGTTTGCATACGCACGCGTTTGTGTGAGTGAAAGAGAGAGAGGGGGGGTACAGAATGAGCTTTGTTCGGTGGAGTTGTATTGAAGTACTCCAATGTATCTGTGTCGGCTACTTGTGGGGAATGATCTGAACATTTAGTTATCCAGCATTTCAATTCCTTGGGTTGCCACAGGTTTTCCTTCGTGAATCATTATTAGTGTATATTTTTTTATAACGAATTCCAATAATTTGCTTTCTATAAAATTTCCGTTTTGATCCACAATTGTCGATATCATCCATGTATTGAGTGTGTCCAGAGGAAAATTTGGTTCAAACTGTGCATCCAGTCTCTAGTCTCTACAAAAGGCCCCAGAAACTTTTGCACTCATCTAATACACGATATGGTTGACATTCCCAGTCGTATTCATGTATAAGTATCCCTTTTTACAAGATCACACTCATACATCAAGTCTGATTGGTCACTCAATAGAAACCATCGTATGACCAACATCCTTTGGCATCATTCTATGTTGGGGTTGATCAATAAAAAAAATTGGAAAAAAGGTTTATCAACCAATAAGTAACTTCTGCTGCATATGCTGGATGAGTTACCTCACTTAAAGAGTGCTCAACCCTGAATAGAGGAGCATTAACTTTTGTATCATCCACAGACAGCTGTTTCGATGTAACACATCTTTTCAGTGTGGCTATAGACATTCCATTAACCCATTCAGTACCGCGAGGTACAATTGAAACCTTCACTTCAGACCTGGAGGCCAATATCCCACCTCTGGAACACGGAACTGAACAGTCAGTAAGGCTGAATTTAAGCGATATATCCATTTACACAGAAATCCATCATCCACCAGAATGCTCTATTCCTAAGGAATATATATATATATATATAGTCACCCAGACAGCCATACTGACTTAAAAACTGAGGAAACCAATATCGATGATTTTGGTGATAATTTTAGTTGACAGTTTCTTGTTGTACATAGCAGTGGACTAGGGACAGTAAAAATCTTGTGCGTTTCCTCTTTTAATATTTACATCCGCCAATGATTCTTGTTCAGCAGTTCAGTCCAATTTCCTGCTCCTCTCACAGTTAATAGCAAAGGTTAGCAGAGTTGCAGCTCTTTAGTTCTGTCTCTTAGATTCATCTTATTCCTAATTAGAACAGCTAGCCAGAACTGTAACCAATTATTAGAAACAATCAACCAAAACTGGTAACAGGTTTGTTCAGTTTTCAAGTTGGTCCGTCTGGTTGGTTGGTTTGTTTGTTGGTTGGTTGGCTATGTACGTATCATGCTCAAAGACTGCATCAATGCAGCTAGTGGCCTGAAAACTTGAATATTCCCTTCTTATGTCTACAGAGAGGCTGGGACTTTTTTTCAAAACACCTTTGATGTTTTCTTTAAGTGAGAAGGGGTTACTTTGAAATGTAAGTTTATAACAAACTGGTCCCTATATTGTGCACGATTGTTTCTTAAAATTCTGACGAAGACAAAAACAATGACATCATCATCATCATCATCAGTCTTTTAACGTCCGTCGTTGGACATTGACCTTCGCCACACATTTCTCTATCATACGCGTTGCGAAACCAGTATTTTCTGAATTTATTTAGTTCATCTCCCCATCTTGTACTTTTTTCGGCTTTGGTTTCGCATGTGGTCTTTGGGGATCCATGCTGAGAGTTGTGATGTCCATTGGTTGTTTTTCATTCTTGCAACACGACCAGCCTATTGCTATTTGAGATTTCTGATGAATTCTTTGATGTCTCAGACCCTCATTTTCTTTCTGATATATTATGCTGTCTTATCATCTCTGCATGTGAGTTTGAGCATGATTTTCTCATGCATGCGTTACATGCTTCTCAGTTTGCAGGTCTCTCTCTTGGTTAGGTTCCATGTTTCAGCTTCATAGGTGACTACTGGGAGGATGCATAGGTTGTACACTCTTCTTTTTAGGATTATTGGGTTCATCTGGTTTTTGAAGGTTGAGATTGCTCTGCCGAAGGTGATTTTCTGCTTAATTGTTTCTTCTTTTGTGGGTTTCATAGAGATTTGTTGTCCTAGGTAGATGTAATGGTCTACTTTCCCCAGTTTTGCATCTTCGATTTTGACAGTTATGTCCTTATTCTTGATGTGGTTGTTGCACATGACTTTTGTTTTACAGAAGTTCATGTGCCGGCCGACACTTTTGCATCCTTCGTCTAGTTCATCAAGCATTAGTTGAGGTCGTATAGGTTCTCTGCAAAAAGGACAATGTCTGCAAATCTGAGGTTGCTCAGATATTCGCTGTCTATTTTAATTCCTCTATTTTCCCAGTCCAGGTTACGGAATATCATTCTCGAGGAAGGCTGTGAAGAGTTTGGGTTAGCTGGCATCACCTTGTCTTACTACTTTTTGGAGCTGGAAGGGTTCAGAGTCTTTATGTAGCCTGAAAAAAGAGTTGCTGTGATTGTATATATGTTGCAGTACTCTGACATATATAGGGTCTACACCTTGTAGAGTGATAGCCTTCATTACCATGGGAATTTCTACCGGGTCGAATGCCTTCTTGAAGTCTATAAGTGCTACAGTAAGTGGCATTTTGTATTTTGCTGCTTTTTCTTTCGGCTGGTTTTAGAATGGAGACGGTCCATGGTCGAGTAGCTTCTTCTAGATCCAGCCTGTTCCCGTGGTTGATTTCATAGTCTTATAGGCCAGTAGTTGTTGAGGTTTTTTGGGTTTCCTTTTTGATGTAAAAGCAATATGATGGCTGTGTTCCAGTCTTTTGGGACTCTACCCTGTTTTAGACACAAGTTGAACAGATTAGCTAGTTTTGTGTAGACGATCTTACGAGCTTTTTTGAGTAAATCGATGGTAATGTTTTCTGGTCCAGGTGCCTTTCCCTTTTTTGTTTGTTTGATAGCTTGTTTTACCTCCCACGGTGTAAATTCTAGGTAGTCCTTCAACTGATAGTCAGCAACTTGCGTATCCTGGTTGTTGCTTAGTTGCCCATGTCTTGAAGAGTAGAGTTCTTGGTAGAATTCTTGGGTGCATTCGACAATTCTGTCTCTGTTGTTATGTCTCCATTTTCTTCGAGAATGCTAGTTATTTGTTTCTATCCTATACTAAGAGCTTTGTTTATTGCTCTGAAGCCTCGCCCTTTCTCGATGGTAGTTTCAATGATTGCTGTCGTGTACCATCTTTTGTCTTCTCTTAGTTTCTTCTTGAATGTTTCGTTTATTTCAGCCTCTCCTATTTTTCTCTTGTTGTTGGTGGTTTGAGGTTTCTGCGCTTTTCACTGAGATTCCTGGTTTTGTCCGAGATTTTACAAATGGTTGGTGTGTTTCTTGGTTTAAACATATTGGCAGCTTCTATAAGGGAGGTTCTTATTTTGATGTGGAGTGCGTTGACGTTGGTGTCGTTTTCATTGGTAAGGATTTTTAATCTGTTTTTCAACTCGAGCTTGAAGGGTTGAGTGAGTTCTTCTGGTATGTTTAGTGGTTGCGGTTTGGTGTGGAACATTCTTCACTTGCTTATAAAAGGCGGGAGAAGTGATATATTCATTGACCCCCTCGCCTTTTTCCAGTCATTCAATTGATCAGTTCCAACATGATATTCTGCCAAAAGACTTTGGCCACGTGACGGTTTCTATTGAGTTGCTCTCTTTTCTTTTTTTTCTATCAGTGAATTTATAAGATTCATTCGAACAATGCAAGTCGCCAAATCCTTTGTGAGCATCACCAAAGCGATTTCTACAGCAATCATCTTGCCGAGGGCCTGGTCGGGAGGATTTGTCTTCAGACAGGCCTCTGGCTCATGCTGGTGAAAGCCTTACGGGAAGTTAGTTTGTCCAACAGCATTCTAACGTCAAAAAAAATAAAGCAGGATAGAGACCCGGAACATCAGAACCCTTTTAAGTTACTCAATCAAAAGTAAGGTTCAACGACTAAGAAAAAAGTTACCTCCCTTGAATGTTTTTTTTTTAATCCCACAGTCCTTGCATACAACCAATTCCATCTTAGTCGCCTTAGATTACAGTAATGATTATTTTTTGTTTCGAACGCTTTCTCTTGGTATGGGGTTGATGTTCCCGAAAACATAAATGGTACATACTGCAGAAATGTACCACACACCTTTGTATGTGTTTTTTTTAAAATCAAAATGAAAAATTGAAATAAAATAAAAACTTGGTTATTATCGTATACCCCTGTTTGAGAGTGGGAAATAAATGGCGAACTAGAATCCACGAAGAGAAGAGAATTTTTGGGTGGCTGAGGCGGACCTGGAGAAGATCAGACGAGAGTTTGGCAAGGGCGGTCGGATTGATACGGAACAGACTGAGGGGAGTTGCCGAGAACTGCGTTCATTGACGTGTTTTCGTTGCGACCCTATGCACTACAAGGGGTTAACAGGTGGTGGTGGTGGGGGAACAGATGACACCGAATTAGAACCATCCATTATTATTGTCAGAATTAATTGAGGGGCAAGGCTGGTGGCATCAGTGATGGTGGAATATTATGACAGAAAGGAAGCATTATGGGCGTGGTGAATCCTGCTAGGTAACCGTCCATATCGGATTATATATATGTTAGTGTGTGTGCGTGTGTGACAGAGAGGATAGTCACTCAATAGAAACTGTCATTTGACCAATGTCTCTTGGTAGCGTGTCGTGTTAGGAGTGATCAATTGAAATATTTGAAAAAGTGGTGATCAATGACTAAGTTTTCTTCTCTCACCTTTTTGGGGCAACGATCACTGACCAAGTCTCGATTTTCACAAATCAAGTATGCTGGCGTGAACTGGGGATCGATTTAGCATAAACTTACACTTCATATTGACCCTCTCCACTAAAACCATATTGAGGGTTAGGGTTGACCAAAGAAATGTCTTCTGTTCATGTAATGAGGAGTTAATGTTGAAATTTTCAGCCCTTTAGCCCCTTTGGTACGGACTGCACCTGTGATGCGTATTTACATACGCAGCCAGCCAGTCAGCCGGACTGACTTGAAAACTGAAGAAACCTATTTTGACAGTTTTGGTGACAGCTCCTTTTAACAGTTTCTAATATATATATATATATATATATGTGTGTGTGTGTGTGTGTGTGTGTGTGTGAGAGAGAGAGAGAGAGAGTGTGTGTGTGTGTGTGTGATTAAGTCAGTCTTTTTGTCCTCGTCGAGAGCAGACGTACTGGATGACCAGAGTTCAGAATTTTCAGTGCTTCATTTGTTTTTGTTATTGTTTTAAGTCGATTTTCTGCTTCCATTGCAAACACTCCATTGCTATCTGAAAAGGCAGACCCTGAGAAATGGGTGTGTACAACGTTTTCCATTGATTGCCAATTATTTTGACTGAATCTTCTTCCCGTGAATACGCCTTGACAAAGATGTCGACATTACCAGTCGTTCCAGGGGGTCAGTTTTTTTTTTATCCCCCTTCTTCCACGGCTTTTAATTACCACTACCCACAACAGATCAGTTTGTTCACTGTTGCTGGGTTTTGGTTATTCATATGTTCGGACATTTATATGTATTTATGCATGTATCTGGGCTAATTTGCATAAGTTTTAACAGAGTTCGCACACTGGGAGTTATTTGCGGTACAGAGCCAAGATAGTACCTAGTGAGGATCGAATTCATTAGTAGTATACTTACAGCTGACCACAAAGAAGGGATCAAGACGTGAAAAGATAGAAAGGTTAACCTTACGCAGATATTCATGAATATTTACTCGATCCGGTCAAGGGTCAAATGTGTAAGACACCTAAAGCGGTCAGAACTCCTTATATTAGTGAATTGTCAACGAGACTAGCCGTTCAAGCATCTGCTATGGACAATATATATATATATATATATATATATATATATCACTTTGAAACGACTTACACGGTGAATGCATCATTTGGCCTCGACATTGTAAATAGAATAAACAATTAAGGATGGGCTGCTGTATTGATCGAACTTGCAACCGAAAAGTAACGGCTTTAATTCTTACCATTGCGCTAAACAGCACGCTGGTGAGTCGAAAGCCCAAATAACTGCTATATGTTCCAATTATTATCATTC
Organism: Thysanoteuthis rhombus; assembly: GCA_963457665.1. NCBI lineage: Eukaryota > Metazoa > Mollusca > Cephalopoda > Oegopsida > Thysanoteuthidae > Thysanoteuthis > Thysanoteuthis major. The sequence continues at coordinate 54,809,459 of OY735213.1, forward strand.
ACTCTCCATGTCAGCTTCATTTGTTTCTCAGCGCAGCAATTATATTATCAAGAAATGGGTGTATAATTGCTTTGAAATTCTATTCGAAATAACGTCCAGTTTATACGCAGTGAATGTATCATTTAGCTTAGATAGCGAAAGTAAAATAAACCATAAAGGAAAATAGGCTGCAGCAGGAATCAAACTTGCGACAGATAGGTAGCTGCTTTAACATAGCATCGCTTTACCACCAATCTAAACAGCCCTATGGTAAGTCGAAAGCCCAATTAACAGCTATATGTCTAAATACTCACCTTGTGAATGAACAAGTTGCCTGTGGACTTCATACCGTGTGGTCACACAGTTAACGCAGTCAGAGAGTGTGGAACACTGGACAGACCGAGGGGTCGTTTGCGTAAGGGTGTCATCCTGCCGCGTGACAACACCTCACCACACACAGCCAACCTAACAGAAGAATGGCTCCTGTGATTTGGTTGGGATGTTTTACCGCACCCCCTGCATAGTCCTGGCCTAGTTCCTTTGGATTATCATCTAATGGGGCCCCTCCATCGACATACATTAATCCGGAAAGGGATTCCACGCCGATGACGCTTTCGTTGAAGAAATACAAAGTTGGCTCCAGTCACTTGACGTCATGTTCTTTGAGGAGAGTATTTATGCGCTCGTACACAGATGGGACAAGTGCATCAATCTCGATGGCGACCACGTGGTAAAATATCATCGTAGCGTTGGTAACATATGCACAATGTTCTGTATAGTCATTGGTGAATGTTTGTACCTTACTTTTCTGACATCCCTTGCAGAGTCCAACTGATAAGATCTATAGATTTCAGTGTTCTTAAGAATGATGAGATGACTGATGAAATACCTTGAACTCAAACAGTTAGTACAATAGAGATCTACATTGCAATAGGATAGGAGAATAGCCTCCTTTACACATTGCATTTTATGTATGTGTTTATTAGAGGTTTGCATTGCAATACGAGAATTGCCTTGCAATTAAGATTAGCTTACTATCCACATTGCATTCTATATTGGTGAATGATAGAGATTTACATTGCAGTTGGATTGGAGAATAGCCTTCTATACACATTGCATTTTAGGTACGTGGTTAATAGGGGTTTGCATTGCAGCGGGCTCGGTGAAAAGCGTTCCGTTGCCCTCAAGTAGATTTGTTTATGTTTGTTTTCATTACACTTTTCAGCATTTTAATACGTCATTAAAATATGATTGAAATTCTATTTTACAATGTCTGTTGCATGAATAAAAATCTTTTCTTCTTTTACTAGGTCAGTTAGGTTCCTTAGCATGACAGGAGACATCTGCACATTGATAATTATCATACGTGCAGATGCAACTGGGAAGTATCTCGCATCTGACAACAAGAATCATTATTCAATACTGCAAAATCCAAAGAAGCATCCATCATCTGTGATAGTAGTAACAGGACGAGGATGGGGGTGGGGGAGAGCAAATAGTTTTCTTTTCAGTCAATTGATTCTCATACTTGTAAGATATTGTGATATAGAAATGTTCCAGGACTATTTTTTCCAATGAAAATCGTAAATGGCTATTCTTAGCATTTTGGGCCATTTGGGGCTATTTTGGGCCTTTTTAAATCACGAAATGCCGAACTCATACAATAGTTGTTTGTTTCTTAATGATGTCACACCTTTGATGACAGCATACCTCTCCTTTTCTTCCAATTTCCATTGTTTAACGTAAATGGGACTGATCGACAGACCGACCCACCGACCAAAAAGTGTCTCACTGGGACGTGTGGACACATCTAAAAACAAGTATTGATTGGTTGTAGTAAAGAAGAAGAGAAAGAAGAAGAAGAAGAAGAAGAAGAAGAAGAAGAAGAAGAAGAAGAAGAAGAAGAAGAAGTACAAGTACATAATCACTTCCACTGACCAAGCAGAAAGTGATTGTTAGCCGGTCAGCCAAGCCACTGACAAGCCAATGCAACCAGACGACCAAGTTGTGTAAAAAATTCTCATTGTAAGTAGACACCTAAAGGTAGATAGGAAAATATTTTTTGAAAAAAAGCACAGTAACCGTCTGGGACTATTTTTGTGGGTTTTCTTTTTCGGTTATTCTATTAGAAACCGTCATCCAAAACCTACACCAACTGTGTCAAAATAGGTTTCTCTAGTTTTCAAGGCGCTCCGGCTGGCTATATATATATATATATATATATATATATATATATATATATATATATACACACGCACACACATATATATATATGTGTGTGTGTGTGTCTGTCTGTCTGTCTGCCTGTCTGTCTGTTTGTGTGTGTGTGTGTGTATGACACGCGTACAGGTCGCACCATGGAGCTAGTAGGCTAAGAAATTCAACATTTATTCCTTGTTATGACTGTAAATTCACCCTCCAAATGGATTTATAGTGAGGGGTTCAATTAGCGACGTAAGTTTTTTGCTAAATTGGTCCCTAGTTTGTGTCCCCTTGTTTTGTTTTGCTTTGTTTTTGGGGGATAGGGGCCTAAGGAGGGGTGAAAATCTAGTCTTTCAGTGATTACTGCCAAACAAATAATTGCTGATAATAATCCATCATTTGAAACCATGGGATCTTCCTCTGAAACGAGTGTGGTTGTTTCTTTTCTAGGAATATTTCATTGGAATTAAAATACACAGCTTTTGATATTGTACGATTAAGGTATTGTAGAAATTTATGTAAAAGCTGAAAACAAAATGTCAAATTTAAGAGCTGATTAGTGCCCCAATAGAAACCATTACATTATCAACGGCTTTTTGCAGCATATGGGGTTGGGACTGATCAATCATGATAGGTGAAAATGTTGATCATGAAGTTAATTCTTTCGCCTCTTGTTAGGTAGTGATCACTGAAAAAGTCTGAATGCAAACGGCATGTTGTAAAAATGACAGACAACGGCTGGACTTCATGACGCACAACATGGATCCCCAGAGATCACATGCGAAACCGAGGCCGACAGAATACAAGATGGAGAGATGAACAAGACAAATTCCAAAAATACTGACTCTGCAACGCCCACGATAGAGAAGTGTAGCGAATCCTGGGAAAAGTCAATGTCCAAAGACGGACGTTAAGAGACTGATGATGATGATGATGATGATGATGATGATGATGATGATGATGATGATGATGATGATGATGATGATGATGATGATGATGATGATGATGATGATGATGAAAGTATCAATCTAGATGAGCTCACATTGCAAATTGAACAGTAAAAAATATCCTGGAGTGTGGATGAAGAAAAACGTTTTCTTTGACATAATAAGGAGCGAATGTTGAAAATTTTAGCATTTTAGCTCCATTGGTGTGACCTGTACGAATGGTACATATTTGGCAAGCCAGACCAGCTTGAAAACTGTCGACAGTTTCGGTTTACGGTTTTTTAACAAGGCAATGCGGTTTTGAACAGTACAGAGAATTTTGGAACAAATTAACCGCACTATTCAATGTATACCTGAATCTGTTGAGGGGGGGGGGGCTGTTCCAGGACCAAGTAGTTACTGATTACGGTGGAGAGAAAACAAGGGATAATTGGATAAGAGCGGGGCAGGGGTGACAAGATTAAACGGTTGTCAAGCAACCGCATGTATATATCCCCATGAACGCTCAGTGACCAGACTATTGGCCAAAAGCGCTGGCAACAGAAAAGGCAGCAGTTATAATGGCGGTTGGGGAGACGGTGAGGAACTTCGGAGGTGAAATGGTAGCCACCATTTAGCCCAGTGTCCGTTGGTCAATCGGACGGTAATCCATTAATGTCCGGTGGTGACATTGATCAGCAGACAGGCTGTCTGTTGAACCAGTTTGGGTCAGAACGGAAAAGAAAGAAAAAAAAGGAAAAAGAAATAAAAAGAAAGAAAGAAAAAGAGAAAGAAAGAAATGAGATGAAAGAGGACAAACAAGCAAGAGAGAAATGATGGCAAAGAAAGAAAGGAAAAAAATGGAAGGGAGAAAAAGAGGAGAAATGCCAGAGAAGGAGGAAAGTTGCCACAAGAAAAAAAAACGTGTCTGTTTAGTCACTCAGTAGAAACTGTCACGTGACCAACGTCTTTGGCAACATGTCATGTTAGGGGTAGTCAATATAAAACATCGAAAGAAGGAGTATAAGTTACTCCTCTCGCCTTTTGTTGGGCAGTAATCACAAAAAATCTGAATTTTCAACAACACAAACTTAAGCAGACACAAAAAAGAGACCAACTTTGCATAAACCTACATCGAAAATTGAATATCTTTTGGGGTCAGAATCTAAAAAAAAATCCGTTCTTTGTTGATATGACAGGTTGTGAATGTTCAAATTTTCAGCCCTCTATCTACATTGATGGGGCCTGTATGCGAGATACATAGCCAATCAATCAACTACATCAACTTCAAAATCAAGAGAAACCTATATTGACAGCTTTGGTTTTCGTTAAAAAGAGAAAGGGAAGAATAATGGCAACGAAGGGAAGAAAAAACGAAACGAAGAGGAGATTGAAAAGAAAGCAAGAGAAAGAAAGAAAGAAAGAAAGAAAGAAGAGTAGCCCCCTCAGACAAAAGAAAAAAGAAAACAAGAAAAATCAATTCAAAAAGAATTGAAAAGAAAATGAAAAAGAGAGAAAACAAGAAGGGAGGAAAGAGAGAGGAATATAGAAAAGGAGAATGAAAGACAGAGAAAGAGAAATAAAGAAATTAGCATAAGAAGGAAAAAGGAAATGTGAATGAAAACAGAATCTTATTTTTATTCATATAATGCATTGCGTGAAATTTTTCTGTTTATCAGTCCTTAACGATGGACTCTTCCACTTAATTGTGACAATTTAGTTTATAAAAAAATATCTCGAACCAACCATCTAGAACAATGGATTATTCCACTGACACGACTTCAGTGATTTCTTTTCTTAGAAAAAGCCTCATAGAAATCCAAATATATCCGTGGATTTTTTCATAGAGATCAGTTTAGTCCAGTTTTCTATCCTCTTGTTTTCTACCCCGAACTCTTATTGCAGTTGAAAGGGCCAGAAAAGTACACAATATGGAAATGGTCTATCACAGGGTTTCAAAAATATTTCGCACTCATGGAACCCCCGAAGATATGACGCAAGGCTTCCTTAATGAAAACCTACAACTGGAGTCTGATATAACAGACACTTTTTGATTTTTGCATGACTACCACATAATTTTTCATTCGAAACTGTTGACAATTTATTTCTCAAAATAGGCCACGGAGCTGAACCTAAGGATTCCATGGAACCCAGTTTGAGAAAATCTTGTGTATTAAATCAAGGCGAAGTGACTTCTGCAGCTTTTCCTCGAGGAAAGCCAGCAGTGATGTTCAATCGATTTGATTGGTGAACACTTGTCTGTGTGTCGGTTCCAGTACAGAGATAATAATGAAATCGAAGTGTGTTCATGAACGAGTGTGCATGTATGTGTGCAAGAGAGAAAAGGAGATAGCTAGATAGAGAGGGAATAGATAGCTATATAGATAGATATATAGATAGATAGATAGATAGATAGAGAGGGGGGGCAGAACTGGATAGTCTTGTGCAGGGCCACTCATATGAGACATAAAGGTCGAACTTACTGAAGTAGCAATTTTGAGAGCAGAAGTTAAGTTTCTACTATTGTTGGACTGTAGAAAAGACGGTAGACATGAAGCACATAAATTATTTTAAGCTTCACGTTTGACAAGTACTCCTTGTTCTTGGGGGTTTCGTGTTCATCTCAAATGTACGAACTCACCCATGATTTCATTGTTGTACATATCGAGACCTTTAAAAAAACAAGTTCAGGTAACAGGCCGAAATCTCGTTACATTTTGTTACAAACCCCCACAAATATGGAATTACGGCATGATCCCAGATCTGGAAAAATGTCATAGGTGTGATCTAAATTGCAACATATCTTGAAATGATGGTTCTATTTCCAAGAATGACCATTCAAAAAATTTGGAATTTTATGCCGGTTATTTATTTATTATTCATAGATTGCCAGCGGTCAAAATGTCAACATTTTACTGATGCTTAAAAACTATCCATCCATGAATGAAAAAAACATCACACTTGTGGCTAGTGGCATGTTCATTTCGAATAATTTTCACCTCGAACGTTTTGATTGAAATATTCCTGTTAATGAATAGGAATATTTCAAACAAAATGGAGGATGTGAAAGTCATTTGTAACACAAACCCGTCCCTAGAGCCAACGCAGATGAAAAAAGACTGAATTGCCTTTCGTACTGTTAGGAAGAATAATTTTGAAAGCAGGAGTGACCATCACGGTGACCATCGGGGGAAGCATTGGTTGTTTGCCTTCCTTTCAGAGATTAAAGGATTTTCTTGCTTGCTCTATCAGAAGCTTGCTAATTTAGAATGATTCTACGCCATATTTCTCCATGTGAGGATCTCGTAGAGATTCGTAGACCTTGGTAGATGTCTACTCTCTTAAGCACTGAATTTTTGGGTTTGATCATTGTGTCTCGATGCATTTGTTGTTGCATGAAATTAGTACTCGTCAAAACTTAAAAGAAAGGGGAAGAAAAAGGTGGAAGGAAAAGGAAAATCCCCCCAAAATCTGAGGTTGGAGGATTGGGTTGAAGACCTATATCTAATCAAGTGAAATGGTGAGGTATCCCGCATGCAAAGGTTTGCAGACCTCTCCAACCAGGCATTTGCATCGGTGGTGAGACTGTAATCCGCACTCTGATATGCACAGACAGCTGTGCTGTCGGGTTGCCCCTCTAATGGGGTTGCAATCTTCTTCAGGCAGCTCAGGTATTTTCAACAAGGGCCCCTGGTTCAATGATTATGCAATTACAAAGATGCAACGGACAAATTATATAAATTACAAAATATCAATTTTTGGTCATTGCATTACCGGCAGCTATTTGGCTCAATGGTTGAACCGGCTACCCCATCGTTGGCTGGTTCGATTCCCACGGCAGCCTCATTTTCTTTATTTGCTTATTCTATTTACGATGTCTAAATTGAGAGATACATAAACTGTGTAACAACAGTAGATCATTTCAAATAAGTTTCTACATAATACAACGCAATCCATATGTATATATATATATATATATATATATATATATATATATATATATATATATATATATATATATACATCAATTTCTTTAGAAATATTTGTAGAAAGTTGAAATATATATTTGTGGTGTCAAGGCCTATCATACACCACGGAAATGTTTCAATGTTTCGAGAGCTTGAACAAAATTCAAAGGAAGAATGGGAGAAACTACCCACTGATATTTGCAAAGATCTTATAGATGGCTTCAAGAAACGTTTGGAAGCAGCCAAAGAAGGCGTTGAACCAAATTTAAAGAAACAGTGCTAACATTACTGTCCTGGTTATACTTTCTCCTTCTTAGAACTCTCCATATGTTAAGAAAAAAATATTGTTATAACTTACTTCGGAAATTTTAATAGAATATTCTGATGATAGATATTTGATAGATTTCCATTCATTTTGTAAGGTATTGCACAGGTTATAGAAAAAAAACCCTCAAGGGTGCCAATAATCCTGACTAGCACCGAAAGTACATCAATCAACGTTCATAGTCGGATAAGTCTTATATTTTGGTATAATCTCCCTTATAGACAATGCATTTAATTGGGGAGTGAATATTTATCACGTTAATCAAAAAGGGCACAGTGGAGAGAATTGACGTAAATATAGCTAATAACAGCCGTGGATTTATTGACGCACTCTCCTATCTATCCATATCATCCTAAGCAGTTTCTGCTCCCTTTCTTTCTCCCTATCTCTCCCCTCTCTCTAACTATCTGCAAGCACATATATATCCCTCTCCTTCTCTCTGTCTGTCTGTCTGTTTCTCTTTCTCTCTCTCTCTCTCTCTCTCTCTCTCTCTCTCTCTATATATATATATATATATATATATATATATATATATATATATATATATATATATGTTGATGAAAGTGACAATTGGAAGGTGAAGAGAAAGGCTATAAGAGAAAAGCAGGTGTTACATCTCAAAAAATTTTATTATCACTTGGATATGTTTCTTCTTTTTTTTTGTCTGTGTAGGGGAAAGTCAAGTTTGGTCTGAAATAAGAAGGGTCTGTGAGAGGAGGAAGCAGAGGGTGTTTGTATCTGTGTCTGTTAAGTGTCAGACTTGTCTTAGATAAGAAGGGGCAATGAGAGAACAGTATGAGATATATTCCCAAAACATATCTGTTTCGTACTTTATTGTAGTTTTTTTTATTTATATCATTATATATATACATATATATATATGTATATATGTATATATATATATATATATATATATATATATATATATATATATATATATATATACATATATATACATTTATATATATATATATATATACGTGCATGTATATATATATATAAATGTATATATACATGTATATATATATTTACGTATATATATATACGTATA
>OY735213.1:54822909-54852909 GCA_963457665.1 Thysanoteuthis rhombus
ATGCATATTCATATATATATATGTATATGCATAAATAGTTTAGAAAGCTTTACAGCAATAAACAATAGCTACATAAAAAATACTTTTTTCCAAAGATTTATGACATTTCAGTCAAATATATCTTAATACCCGTTAATATAATTCATGTAATTTTCTTCAGTGTTTTTTATGCTTCTACTATGGTACTAAGTGTGAATTTCTCTAGTTCTGATCATCAGTTGTATACCATGTATCCGTTTTGGGGATTTAAAAACAAAACCGTTATATTAATACGGCTTTTCAGCAGTAATGATCAAACACCATCTCCCCTTCCGCTATAATCTTAATATTTAGCTTATATCGTACTACATACACTTAGTTATTTTATTGGGGGTATAATCATAATCTATTGTATATAGATGTTTTTTATACTGCACATCATTTATTTTCGTTTTTTTGAATCAGTGCTTACTCACGTAGAGGACCAAAAAATGTATATACATATATATACATATGCGTGTGTATGTGTGTATGTGTGTGTATGTGTGTATGTGGCATGCGCTTGCACGTGTGTGTGATTGCATTTGTTTATACAACTACATGTAAAAACACATACACACACGCGCGCACACACACACACACACACACACACATATATATATATATATATATATATATATATATTCTTACTTCCTCCTCTTGAGCTCTCCAAATTAAATGTTCTTTGTCTTGTACAGAACTGTATTTCTTTGTAAATTATCATTACAGATTATTACTCTTTCTTTCTCTCTTCCTTCCTTACTTTCTTATTTGCCGTTTATCTTTTGCTCCTCTTGTATCCGTCTCTTTCTTTCTTTCTGTCTCTCTTTTTCTGTTTCTTTCTTACTTACTTTCTTCTCATCTTTCTTTCTCTCACACATTTTCTCTCCTTCTCTCTTTGTTTTTTTTTCTCTTTCCTCTTATCCACTTCTTTTAACTCTCTAAATCAAATGTTATATATATTGCGCATAACTTTTTTCTGTATATCAGTACAGATACGTTTTCTTCCTTTTTATTCTTTTTCCTTCCTTTCTCCTTTTTCTTTCTCTTTCACATGCGTTCTTTCTCTCTTCCTTTCTCTCTTTCTTTCTTCACTCTCTTTCTCTCTCATTTTTTTGTTTTTCCCTCTCACTTTCTCTCGTTCTCTCTTTCCCTCTTTCTTTCTTTATCACCCTCTTCTTTTTTCACTCTCTTGCTCCTTTCCTTTCTTCTTTCCTCTCTGAATTTCTCTCGTTCTTTCTTTTGACTTCTTCTCTCAGTCTCTCATCTTTTCTCGCTTTCTTTCTCTAAGTTTCTCTTTTTTTCTTTCTCTCTTCCATGTTAGCTCTCATAAAGACGAATCAAAACACATTCTATAACAAACGAATAAGCGCAATATGAATCAAAATGAATAAAGTCTCCGGCATCTTCGATGTGACGGTAAATTTACGCATGCGCATTTCAACTTTATTTGATAATCTTGACTGGATGGATACACGAGCCAGCCTATTCCTTGAGAACGAAAAAGCAATACCGTCAGACTAGGATACGAGTGAACCCAACTAACATAAAAATGTGTACACATTTACACACACAATAATATACACGCTTTAAAAACTTACGTTAACGCAGACAAAATTGCCCACTAACATAAGTAAAACAAGCATTGATGACCCACATATACATTCGTGCACATAAAAAGTCTTATGCCTTGGCAAATGTAAATGTTCAAGGAGACATATTTACTGACAACTGAGAACTCATATCAAATTGCTTCATTATTTCTCTCCTCTTAGTGAAAATTGTTTTAACATGTTATTAGTCATTTATTTCATTTAAACCAGGCACACAAAAATGGCAATAAATTCTCGTTTTCTTTCTTTCCATTTTGTGTGAAGATTTTGTTCAACATTGAGGCTTCTACGTCTGGCTGCCTTTCCCAATAGCACCACCGCAACCACCACCACTTATCACTTAAAGAGCGGACCAATTCTGTCAAAAAGATGGCCTCCTTCACTTTTACCCTATTCCTGTTGGATGATTTTTAAGTGGAGGAATGAATAAACATTGTATTAAAATGCATTCGTATATATTGTACACTAGATAGATAGATAGATGGATAGATAGATAGATAGATTGGAACGGATTGAAAGATACATAGATAGTTAGAAAGGAACAGATTGGGAGAGAGAGGGTGGTAGAAAAGAATAGATTGAGACAGAGAGATAGAGGGTGCCAAGAGATAGATAGGAACATATTAGGAGAGAGAGAGAGAGAGAGAGAGAGAGATGGGAACAGATTGAGAGAGAGAGAGAGAGAGAGAGATGTCTAGTTAGTCAAGTCGATCAATAGAAACCGTCATGCCATCTACGTCTTTTAGTTGCATATCGCCCCTTGGGATGATCAATTAAAAAATTGGAAAAAAAGGGTGATTAATGAATAAGTTCTCTCTTCTTTTGTTGGGCAGTGATCACTAAAAAAGTCTGAATTTTTAAGAAACGAGCGTAAATGCAGCTTGACACACACTAATATGTAAATATAGTACAAACTTATATTATGAATCAAATCTGCCACCCAGCGGGACGTTTCAAAAACAAAGAAAGCTGTTTTTCTAGACACAATATGGAGTAAATGCTGGAAACTTCAGATCATTATCTCGATTAGTGCGGCCTATACGTGTGATACAAACAGCAAGCCAAACCAACTTCAAAACTGAAGAAATATACGTTGACACTTTTGGTGACAATTGTGATTGACGGTTTCTAATAGATAGATAGATAGATAGATAGATGAATAAACAAACTTACTGGATGCATGAAATGGCAAGGGTTTTGTATCAGGTGCCACAAGTCATTATTTGAGTCTTATTTAAAGAAAAATGAATGATTAATTAACTTCATTTTAAAAAGATGTTACATTTTTAACTATGAGAGAATAGTGAAAAATACATTTGTTTACCTCAGGAGTCTGGTTATCTGTAGATACATTTCAAGTGTTGACAGTCTGCTTTAATTCATGGAGTACATCATGGGACAGTTCGAACCATGGAATTTACCTTGACAAAACGTAGTGCCAGGAGGTTACTTGACAATTGATATGCTTTTACCATTGGTTTCGAACCTTCAGAAGCTCAAGGACTCCTTTTATAATGGAAATATTCTTTATTTTTATCAAAAGGGTTTTAGACTGTAACTAACGAAATTCAATAAAAATCTAATTTGTACCCTTAACAATCACATTTATTCTAAATGGATTATATGTATTCGGATTCTAATATATGCTAGAATCCGTGTTTTTTTGTTTGTTTGTTTGTTGTTGTTTTTTGACAGCTGTGCGATGGGGGATGTTGTTTCTCTGCAAACAAGATTCGAAGTGTTGGGTTCGGGGGGAACAGTGCTGAGGACCCCCGAGCATTATTTTGACCCCAGTTTTGAAAGCACTGGTTCATACCGCTGACAGAAGTTGATAAGACGTTATATATTGACGATGCGAACCAAGACGTAGAGGTTGTCTGCAAACTATTGTAGATCTACTTCAGGGAGAATCAGCTTCTCAATCACTACACCAGAAGCAAGCCGAAGATGGCCTCTACAGTGAAAAAAAACAACAACTCCCGAATGGAAACCAATTAACGGACAATCTTAGAAGACCTTCAAGAGTGGTGTTTTTTTTTTTGTTTTTTTTTTTTTTTTGATATCAATTGGGAAACCTTATTGTTTTGACAATCAACAATTTGATGGGAAAAATCATTGGTCTTCCGACGGTGGATTTGGCTCTGCTTCCTGTGGCTATCAACTATACATTATTTCACGTAGAAGGTCCCGGGCTCGATTCCCGTATTCTGGTATGTGTGGAGAGTGTGGAAAATCGCTAAGAGAAAGATCCCTGTGCACTCAGCAACTAATTGAGTACACTGTAAGCTGTTTGAAGGTATCCCTCTAGTAGAATCGCATCCTGCCAAGTGGTTGGTCACTAAAAATTGGGACTTCATGACCGGCCGTTCATGTTTCAATGGGAGTTGCCTCTGTGGAAACTGGCGCTTTACTCACTGAGTATACAGGGAATGTCCTTTTTTCTTTATACCAAGGTATGACCCTCTAGATTTTTCTCAGTAGTCATCTACAATGCAGCTGCTAACATGCCGTCCACCCTAATCACACAGCTTGGTGTGTACTCAGCTGCTAAGTGAACAGGAAAATTTGGTCTTATAAAGAGTTTCCAATGCTCTTTGTTAGTACCGGGAATAGATCCCACGACCTTCAGCGTGTGAAGATGTGCTAGCCATTACACGATCCTTTTGTGCATTGCCTAACCCCTAAGATGCACAGAAACATAAATCATTTTTTCAAAGCTCATAGGTTGCCAGCTGTTTCTGTAACTGTTGATTTTTAAAAAGCTGTAATCAGCAATACTGAGAAACACTTTCCAGATTCACATGTTTGGTTTGGGTTTTGTTTTTGTTCTTTTACATTGTGGGCAATGTCTCAAGAAGATAATCCAGCCCTATACACTACAATGTTGGTACAACGACCCCCAAAATGATTTGATAATAAAATCAATACAGGTATTAGAAGTTGTGCTCAATCCAGTTCGCTACGATAAAACCATTTTTCTTGCAATCATCATCACCTGACAATTTCCTTACTTTAGCTTGATTTTTTTATTATTGGGTTCAAAGTTTTTTAAAATTGCAAGTTAGTCTTCGTTGAATATGTCTCGGTGATTGACGCTTCGTCGATGGAAGTAAACATTGACTTTAAAGCAGAACAATTCCATTTTTTGATTAATGAAAATGGTGTTTCCTTTCTTGACTCTATCTTTCTAGCAAAACAACGGAAATCTTGAGAACAAAACTGTTTCACATCTTATTTTCATTTCATTTTTATTTTTTTACTATAAGGCTCCTTAAGCAGAGTCTTTCGGCCACTTTTCACATCAAAGTTTCAAAAAGAAGAGAGTTAGTTTTTTTATGCCACAGGATTAAGAATAGTGAAAACAAGTTAAAATAGCTTATTGATGTTAGATATGTGAAATAAGAAACACTGAAACATGACATGTTTAAAATAAAGGCTAGAAAGAATAACATTGGGTAAGGCGTTTGTTCATACTTTATAAAAAAGATGTTCTCGTCGAGAAGCTTGATATGTCTGAAAATTACGTTTTCAAACTGTCGATTATCTGCCGAATTTATTGATCATTCTTTTGATGTTGTGTAAGATATTGAAAAAACGTTTTTGAGAAAATTTCATTTTCTTTTTGTTGGGGGGAGGTTCTCGAATTTTCCAATTGATCAAGTACAATACAGCAGGCTGTCGAGAGACGTTGGTCACGTGGCGGTTTCTGTTCAGCGACAAACCAAGCCTGTCTTTGTTGGTTTCATTAAGAAACTGTCTACTGCAGCAAGGAAAGGAGACCAAGTTGACCATCTTGCTGAAACGCCGTTCCTCCTCTCAATTTGAATCCTGTAAGTTCAGAAATGAAATTATTTTACAGCGGGACAAAATTTAATCTTCATGAGGAAAATCTGCCAAATAATAGACGTAGCTGTGCCTGCAGACCATAGAGTGAAGAGGAAGGAGAGTGAAAAACTAGGAAAATACCAAGATCTAGCAAGAGAACTGAAGACGATGTGGAACATGAAAGTTAGGGTAATTGTGGGCGCACTGGGAACTGTCCCAAAGACACTGAGGACGAGACTGCTGGAGCTCGGGATAAAAGGAAGGGTTGAGACTGTACAGACCACAGCACTGCTAAGAACCACACGGATACTGTGGAAAGTGCTACAAATATAAGGACTGTAACACTATATGTTGGCAGTGGCCTAACAGAGGTAGGAAAATGAAAGCGATAGGCGAGGGAGAGAAGAGACGTTGGCAGAAGACCTGAGGAGACTTGCTGTCACTCAACCTCCAGCGATAACCACCAGGCAACTGTGAGATTGCAAATAATAATAATAATAATAATAATAATAATAATAATAATAATAATAATAATAATAGAGTCATGCAGTTGAAGTTTCAAATTAAGTTATTTTCATCAAATCAAAAATGCTCAATATATCATAAATACAATATAGAACAATATTTGAGTCAATCCTAATTCTGCAAATCTGCAAATGACATGATGAAATAAATTACCGAACAGGTCCAGTTAGTCACTCAATAGGAACAGTCATGTGATCAAGGTTTTTTTAGCAGCATTCTGTGTTGAGGGTGATCAGTTTTAACATCAGAAGAAGGGGTAATCAATGAGTAAATTACTTCTCTCGCCATTGGTCGAACAATGATCGCTAAAAAGTATAAGTTTTTAAAAAGCAAGCGGACATAAACTTGGGACCAATTTAGCATACAGTTACAAAGCAAGTTGACCTCCTACTAAAGACCTGTTTACGGAGGGAATTTTGAAGAACAAACGTTTTTTTTTCTTGGCATAATGAGGAATGGATGTTTAAGTTTTTAGTCCTTTAGCTCCAGTGATGCAGTCTGTGCGAGTGATGCATGCTCAACCTGCAAATATGTTGACATTTTATGACAGTTTTGGTTGGAAATTTTTAATTTATTGCAGTACTTCTATGAAAAACCTTTATTCTATTCACGTGTGAGCAATTATCAGTTTTATGAATAGAGTAAAGTGATTTATTTGACAATATATATATATATATATATATATATATATATAGATAGATAGATAGATAGATAAATATTCTTAAAGAAAACAGGCCTGCTACTAGGATCGAACCTACAACTGATAAGGTTGCCGCTTCAACATAGCGTTGCTCATACGATTGAGCTAAACAAACGCTGATAATGCAAAGGCCTATATAACTGTTTTAACTCCAAATTTTGATTTCGTTTATTCTCGGTCTATATCAGCTCTATTTGTTTCGTTTTTTTTTTCAACACGACAATTATGTAATTAAGAAATGGATATATGATCCGACAAAATTATATATATATATATATATATATATATATATATATATATATATATATATATATATATATATATATATATATATATATATAATGAAAAGCTTTCTAGACTTTGATTTCTCAAATATTTATGGCATTGTGGTCAATAATTTCCCAGTATATGACTGTGTCTGCACAGCGTATGGAGACTTGAGAAGGAGTAAGGATAGAGCAGTTATTTGGGCTTTTGCCTTCCCGTCGGACTCCTTAGCCCAAAAGGTAAGAGCAACGCTACTTTTTCGGTCACTGATTCGATTTCCCTCGATTATTCTATTCATGCTGTCAAGGCCAGGTGGCACACGCTGCGAGAAGTCATTTCAAATAATATAACCCATTCATAAGAAATGGATATGTAAGAAGAAATGATCATGGATTGCCTTATATTAGAGATTCTGTTTGAAGAGACCTCCCTTTATAACGTGATAAATGTATCATTTGGCCTGAACAACGAATATAGAATAAAAGATATGCTGAAGAAGTTACCTTATTGGTTACAGGTTCAATTCCTGAAGCAGTTCCATTATCTTAATTTATTTATTCTATTTACGTTGTCACGGCCAAATGATATATTCAATATGAAATAATCGGAAATTATTTCAAATGAGAGTTTCAATAAAATATAACGTTTATGATATAATATAAATTCATAATTATTCTGTCAGAATCATATATATCTTGATAACGTACTTGTTTCGTTGGAAGAAACATATAGTGCAGATATAGTCCGAGAAAAAAAGAAATGAGAGTTGAAACAGTTAATTTAGCTTTTTACATTACCGGCGGCCATATATATATACATATATATATATATATATGTATATATATACATATATTATTGTATCATCCACAAACAGCTATTTCGATGTATTACATCTCTTCAATGTGGCTATAGACATTATACCATGCAGTACCGCGAGGCAGAATTGAATCCATCACATCGGACCCGGAGGCCGATATCCTACCTCTTGAATACGGAACTGGGTTGTCAATATGGCTGAATTCAAGCGATATATTCATTTACCAGCGTGCTCTATTCTTGTGGAAGAGCATTGCATAAGCTTACAATGGATGAGTTACCTCACTTACAGGGTGCTCAACCCTGAATAGAGGAGCATTATCTATCTATCTATCTATCTATCTATCTATCTATCTATCTATATATATATATATATATATATATATATATATATATATATATATATATATATATATATATATATATGTATGTATGTATCCATTTGTCGGTAGGTAAGTTTATTTATGACGGATAAATATGTGTGTAGACGTGTACCTGCAGAGAATTAGTATACTTACTTATACGTTGATTCTTGTGCCTGTTCCTGTGTTTTAACGGCACAATTGAGTGTCAGCGCGCGCATGCGCATCTGTGTGTTTGATAACGCGGAAACGGTCGTCTTTTTGAATGTCATCGTCTGCAACATAATAACTAAACAGAATTGGTTGGTGGGTGTCTGAAGTGGCCAACCATTTATTAACATTCCTCTTGAGCTGAGGACAAAGACAGTTGACCCCACTTAGGGTATTCACTAGCTTTACGTATGCTGCGAGATTATTAGAATGTCTTCTCATCACCTTTACGTAATAGTTAACTAGAGCAGTTGTGTACAATGATGCATGCAATATATATATATATATATATATATATATATATATAGAGAGAGAGAGAGAGAGAGAGAGGGAGGAGGAGGAAGAGTCATGTAAACTTCCCAATTTTTTAAACGCTGAGAAGGAAATTTTCATTAGTTTTCATGTAGTATCAAGGACTATATTTCAGACTAGTCATCTTCAATCCTCTTAGTGTTATTTCAACATGTTATCCCATGATTTTGAAATTAATCTTAAGTTCTTGTTGCCTGTAACTTATAGTTATATTCAAGAAGAGGCTTACTAACTGTTCTACCATAGCCCTGTTTTGGGAGTACACACACACACACATATATATATATATATATATATATATATATATATATAGAGAGAGAGAGAGAGAGAGAGAGAGAGAGAGAGAGAGAGAGAATGTTTGATAAAGGATGCAACCTTAGGAACAAACGGGGTGGAAAATTTGCGTTCATGTTAATTTCATTCAACAATATTAGTCTCGTGACAACCTTGTACTGAGAAACAACGGTATTTAACATTTAAAATGATTGTATCATCTACCTGCCTCATTCGAGCATCTATTCTTTTGTGTGTTGTATTAGCTCCGTCATAATGGAACTTGTATGTTATGACACGGATTCGAACCTGCGTCTTTTCATATATTTATCTATGTTCATAAGTTTGTATGTATGTATGTATGTATGTATGTATGTATGTATGTATGTATGTTATCTATCTATCTATCTATCTATCTATCTATCTATCTGCATATATGTGAGAGATGCCACTGCGTCTGTGTCCGTCATGCTATAGAAACTACATAAACATGGGCGCAGCCCAATCAAATTCGACATGCAAACACAATAGACCAAAAGGAAGCGTTTTAAATTAAAATGTTTAAAAAAAGAAAGATTGTTGGAGGATTTAGAGGGGGTGTCTATTTACAATTAAACTATAGCGCTAAACCTACTTTGCGTATAATATACAAATATAATATGCATATACGTATTGGTTTATATATGTATATATATATATATATATATATATATATATATATATATATATGAGTTTTTTCTTGCATAAATAAGCCCACTGATTCCCTGTAGATATATTATGAAGTAAAAGTGGAGGTAACAATTTTCCCTCAAGGAATCAAGAGTTTGAGGAGTCAAGGCAAAGTTGCCAAAATGGAGGAATACATTTTCCTTCTGTTAGTGGCAAAAAGTGAAGGTTAACTTTTTTTGCAAATGAGAAAGTTTAGTCCTCTTTTCTTCTTGAATATATGAACCGGTATTCTGTATTGTACAATATCTAGATAGATAGATAGATAGATAGATAGATAGATAGATAGATAGACAGACGGATGAAGAGAAAGAGACAGACAGACAGATAGATAGACGGGAACAGAGATCCAGATAATCATAGACCCTCATTTAATTCATTTCTCTCCCCCTTATTTTCTTTTGTCTACCCCTCTCTCTCTCTCTCTCTCTCTCTCTCTCTCTCTCTCTCTCTCTCCTTTTTCATTGTATTTATCTTTTGAGAGAGGTTGAGATAATGTATATATATATATGTGTGTGTATGTGTGTGTGTATGTGTGTGTGTGTATTTGTGTTTGTGTGTGTGCATATATATATATATATATATATATATATATATATATATATATATAGAAAGAGAGAGAGAGAGGGAGAATACATGAGATATCCAGGTATGGACACGTACGCAGTAGCATCCGTATAGTATTTGAAGAATGAGAAAGAGAGAGAAGAGAGAGATTTCGAGCAATCGTATTTCAAAAAACAGATCGAGTGATTTATTACACAATCGCGCTTCTAGGAGTCAGTTTATCCTCAACCCTGTCGAGGGAAAACATAATCCTTCAAATATCTCGATAAAAAATCTTTCATACTTTAAAAACTCCAAATAATCTTGAGAAATCGTAAATTAACTTGAAAAAACAGAAAGGTATCATACTAATCGTTGGATAAAACGAAGGGGATGAAAAAAAAAATGCTACCCCCAACCTGCTCCATCTCAGAATCCTGGATCCACCCTTGCGTTCGTAAAAAAAATGGGCAGTCATCGTCATGTATCGTCGTCGCACGCAGAAGATTAATCTTTCGTCATAAAAGTATACTAAATGTCGTAAGGTACTCGTTTCTCAGTCGTCACATGACTTAGATTGTCGCCGATGACGTCTTCTTGGTCGTCATGATATCATCAGAGGCAAAACACGCCCTGACCCCAAAAGATTGCTTCTTCTTCTGACCCTTCATTCGACATTTTTCGCATTCACATCGACCGACATTTTTTTTTGTCTTATCGTATTTCCTGATTTTTCCTCGTATCTTTTTAATTTTTTCTTTTCTTTTTTTTTTATCTCGGCACCATTGCCGTCAGTCAGAAGCAAACAGTCTCAAATATGTTTTTTTTCCCTTTCTCTGGGTTCAAGCAAATCTGTTTCAAGCTATAACGGGTTCTGTTTGAAGTAGAGTTTTTCCAACTGTACTTGAAACGTTTAACGGAGTTGCTGATTTGGTGCATTTTGCGTTATACTTGGCGCGTTTCTAGTTTTTGCAGTGCAAAAATCGCTATTCTAGCGGCATCATTATGGCCATTTTTGGCTGTTTTTTTATAACTTTAAGCAGTTTTTTGATGTGATTGAGCCATTTTTATACAGTTCTTTATTTAGCATTTTATGGCAATCAAACTAGCGCAAAAACATTTTTGAGTTGGCTATTTGCATTTGATACAGATACCGATAGCGAGTTTAACTTGCTAATACAATCCGCCACGTGTATGTCCATATTTTTAGTCTGTAACATTTTTTAAGGGGATTAACCATCGAATGATGATCATAGAGTAGTTTCCCTTGACTTAAAAAGTCCTGTTGAATAGAAACGAGATAACGCAATGCAATATAACGTTTTTGTTCACCCGCACATTCACTTGCACAGTTGCCCGAATACACACTCATGTGCACCTATTTGACATCACATTCATAAATGCACCGGGAGAGAGGGAGAGAGGGGGGACACACACGGATACGTATTCACAAATATTTGCACTGATATATACCTATGAACGCAGACCGACAAAAAACATCGATGGTGTCATCAGAGTACACAAGCTGATAACGTGGTGATCGGGTGTGAGAAGAGACATATCTATCTCTTCACATGAGAAAATCCTCTAATACGGCAACTCACCATAGATATTTAATCATTCGTAACATTCGTCTGATTAACTAACGATTAGTGCACTCACCAGGAGTTAGCCATTAAGGGGCTGGCTACAAAAAGGCTAGGATAAAAGACCTTAATGACAATTGATAATACGTCAAAATTTGAAATCATGTAAAATAAAATATTCCATCGAAGGATAAATATGGTCAGAATAGATTCTAATCATGACGTCTCTGATGTTTTCTGCAAAAAAAATATTTAAAGGAGTCAACAAACCAAACATCTAGAAATATCCAGATTCTAGTGAATTTAGATGTTATTATCATACCCGTCCAAATAGAGCCCCCAAAAAGGCCAAAAAAAAACTTTTGGTCCAAAAATCAAAAAATATTTTTCAGAATGGTCCAGTGGAGTACTGATGCCAGTTTTCGAGTCTGTAGACAAAATGGTATGGCAAGAAACGCTTGAACACACAGACAAACAAACGAACAAACATAGTCGTATATGAAAAAGGATAGGACCCTTCGCCATCTTTGATGGCTACGGTTTTTCAACTGTTATCCCTTGCCATTCGTTAGCGCTAAATAATTTTCACTAACCCTATAAACCCTTTCAATCCCTGCTATACCCATAAATTTTATACTATAACCCTTGTTATGAATGTTCATGAATTCCTATTTCTTAAGGTTCACTTATACTGCACAGCGTATTTCCTATGATGCAGTATTTACGATCTGCCACAAAACTCCCCAAAATATTCCCACTATATTATTCAATATTGAGCCGCGAATTATCGAAACAGCGAACGGAAAAGCTGTCTCACACAGACCTGCACGGAAAACCATTCAGTGTAGGTGTTGGTTACATCTGGTTACCTTATGATACGCTACGATTAAATGATTTTTAGGATTATATTACGATAGTTATTTGATCATTGACATCTAAAGAGATTACTGTTGGACAATCTTTCGAGAAAAAAAGATGAATACCCCTCGTAGTTACATTTAAAGTTTTACGCCTTTATTTGATAGTCTCATACAACATGTATTTTTTACAAATCAAAGCATGGATTTTCTATCAGAATATGAGTGGACCCTATTCTCTCTCCGTCATTAACCATTACGTCACCCGAACCTCAGGCTTAGACGGTTAGAAACAGTCAACTAAACGGTCACCAAAACTGTCAACATAAATTTCTTCAGTTTTTAAGTCCGTCTGGCTGACTATGGATGTATCACACGTACCGACCGCTGGCAGTTGGAGTATATTCATTCCTCATTATGTCCAGAAAAACCTTTTTTGTTTTCTGGAAATTCTCTGTGAAATGGTCTTTTTTTCAGTTCTGGGTTCAATTTGCAATACGAATTTATGCCAAATTGATACCTTAGTTAGTATCTGACGGCATTCACACTTGTTTTCCGAAAATTCAATCTTTTTCTTTTCAGTGATCCCTGCCTAACAAAAGGAGAGTCAAGTATTTATTCATTAATCAGCTCTCTTTCCGGTTTTTTTTCAGTTGATCACCCTCAACAAGTCAGTGGTTATATCACGGTTTCTATTGAAATCTGTTCGTCTTTACTTCACACTGATGCCCAAAGGAGAGGTATGAATCCATCTTTCCTCAGCCATAGGTAAGCAGGTGGACAGACGGGGTTGTCTAACCATGGTTGGCAGCTGTGTCTAGGAGACGAACAACTCTGATTCCAAACCAGAGTGCGTGGCCCCTTTTAATTCAGAAACGCATTGTGGAGCACGAAGAGAGCAGCGTGACATGCAGAGCACAGAGACCATCCACTCCATCCCAGCCTTCAGCAGTCTTGCCGCTGGGTTTCTTGCAGACTGGGATGAGAGACTGTGGCTGGTGACGTGCAAAACTCCCCCCCCCCTCTCTCTCTCTGTGACTATAACCCAGATCAAGCGTAAGTCCTGAATCTATACCCGGCGGTATACCATAGGAATTTCACCACTGATTGTTGCCACTCGGACATACAGTTACTAGGAGAATTCATTATGTGTCCACCACGAAGCAGCGTGTGTTTAAGAAAGGACCGGGCGTACAGTCCGTTCCTACCTCGGCAAAATGTTCTTTTCATCGGCGGCTGAGCATGTTCTGAGACGACCGCAAAACTTGTTGGTACGTAGTACATCTTGTATTCAAAAACGGTCAGCCATCTAGGAAATGACCAGACGGGACGTCGCTTAATTTTTGTGATCTTACGAGAACTGAAGTATCTAACGCAATTTGTTTGTATACTAACCACTGAAGAACTGAAGCCATGGTCATTGACTACGAATGACGAACACGATGTACATAATAACTATAATGAGTGATTTATACAGTATTGCCACCTTTCTCTTTCTCCTTTTCCTTCGTGTCATTGTGTTACTCTATTGGAAAATCAAGTGAAGAATCACTCTAGGATGGCAAGCCTTCGACAGAGCAAGCTCAATCTTCAAGAAGATCCCATTAGTCTCGAAAAGAAGAGTATACAACCAATGCATCCCCCAGATAATCACCAATGGAGCGGAAATATGGAACCTAACCAAGAAACCGACCCTCGAACTACGAACCATGCAACGTAAACATGATAGAATCATACTCAATCTCACATGGAGAGATCACAAGACATTGAAATATATTAAGAGGAAAAACAAAAGCTCAAGACATCATAGAATCCATAAGAAAACTCTGGCAATGGGAGAGTAATGAATGGTAGACAACTTATGGACATCATGACTCACAACATGGACACCCCCCGGTGATTACATACGTAATCGAGGTCGCCAGATTATAGAGGTGAAAAAAGTTCAGAAAGTATTGGCTTCGCAACGCCCATGATAGGGAGGTCTGGCTAATCCAGGAGAATGTCTATGTGCAACGACAAACGTTAAAAGACTGATATTGATGATGATGATGATGATCGTGAAGATGAGAGTTGTACTGAGCGTTGAACTGAGTGGGTTCATGCCTTTTTTTTTGTAATGTTATAAGTAGAAAAAGGTGAAGGAATGATTAGGAATTGAACTCAAGTTTATGTTTCTCTTTGTCAGGTCGTTACCAACTATACCAGCTCAGATTTCCAATTTTTTTTTTTTCACATAAAAAGTAAAATTATTTTAAGAATTACAATAGTCTTCCCGGAATTCAACACCCAGTCTTGGGTGTGAGTTGCAAAGTAATTCTCTTTGGCACCGGATATCTGTTCCACAGCCAATATCGCCCCAATGCACTTCCATTAGACAGTTAAGTATTACACGATGTCTATGACTAATACTGAAGAACCAAGCTGTTTATCAGAAGCATCAACAGTGAAAAAGTCGCGTGTGACATTTCTTACCCTGTACGTTGAAATATCATAAGATACTAACACAAAACAACATACCTTCGAATAAATACGTACAAATACAAGCATTACGCTGGTGCTACAATTATTGCAGATTTTTTTTTACCATCAACTCTAAAGCAATTTGCCTCCAACTTAGAATAAAAGTTATTGGTCGAAATAAGAATTTACAGAATCTACACATTTTAGCAAATTAGAAAAAAAACAAGTCCTTAAATTTCAGAAGCATAGAATTCTAGGGTCCTGGAACCAATGATTTCTTTGAAGGCGTTTTGAGCTGCTGCTTGGTTGTTGAAGATCCCCGTTGCAGGAATCGGCCAAAATGCTTGAAATGGTGGTTGTCAGTCGGAGAGAGTTCTGGTGAGTAAGCTGTTTGACGTTGGGTTTCGAAGCCTTGTTCGTTCAATTTCTGCAGGGTCAACATGTCAGCCCTTTTTTCTTTCCCAATTAAGGGCAAATGTCCAACAGCTGTTGAATGATCATCATTTAATTCCTCTACAACTTCTCGAGTTGTTTTGTGTTTGTCCACCTAAATGATGACCTTCAATTGGATACCATTTATAGCAGAAGAACGCCCAAGTCTCCAAGGCACTCGACTCTATTTCCAAATCTTTGGAACCAATGTTGAGCTATACGTTTATTGATGACCCCTTGAATAAATACATCGTGGATATTGCGATCAGTTTCCGCTGCTTTACGTTCTGTATTTAACTCATGGAACAAAATTATTTGAATTTGCCTTTTTCCAACTTTGATTTGACAGTCTCAAATAAACTAGAATAAATAGTATAGGAAAATGCTCAGCATGAATGAATACAGCAAAATTCACGCTTTAAAATGGTATATTCCATATATCAATCAAATATATTAGATGATACTCAATTCCAAAAATAACATCAAAGTTTGGGATAACGAATACGCAATTATTTTTGCATCAATCTATATATATATGTGTGTGTGTATGTGTGTGTGTGTGTGATCCTTATGTTAAGCCATAAATTTTGATATTGGCCTTCTTCGAGCACAGACTAATCAATACCCACACAGATATCGCTAAGATTGCTGATGGAAGCATCAGTTTACCCCAGTCCTCCAATCTGCCGTTTTATTTTGATGCAAACGTCAAGTAATTCATCAAGATTAATAATAATAGTTTTAATTTACTTGTCAGTCTATAATCATACTATAACTCACCAAATGTCTGCCATCACATAACCCAAGGGTGGATTGAGTTATGACCACAAAACATTAGTGGTTATTAATAGGACCCTAGAGTAAGTGTTTGGCAAATTGGTTTTCAAAATTCAAAACTACTTTTAGTTTTTAGTTTTTAGCGAGGGGCTCCATTTACAATGTATGTATAATGCTAAACCGGGTGCATATTTTATATCTGTCAAGTTATTATCTTTACCTTTTTTCTTTAACCGTATAAAGCAGACGTCTAGTTAAAAATCCCACCCACTGGGAAGGTTTTTTATTAGTTGGAGTAAAATTCGAAATATAAGCCTATTAAAATGATCGTTCGTGAATCCTGTCGGTTTCAAGAGGTTGATATTCGCTTCCTCTGAGACACCGAAAAAAGCAATGTAAAATTACTGTTCTAATTGCAGGAACAGAGTTCTAACGTAACTGATAATTATTTTGGCCGATTCTCCGACCTTTTCTCTTGCTGTACTTATACTATACACCGTAAGAATTGGAACCGTTACTTACTGCCTTTTAATGTGGGGTGTGGTGTGCATGAATGCAAACCGACCAAAAATTAGCTCGCTAACATTTGGGTCACCCGCAAAGAAAGTCTCTCACATCAGAGAAACGTTATCCACGGCGAAGCATCTTTTTTCTTTTTCTTTTTTTTTCTTTTTTTTTACCTCTGCCAACAAAATTGGCAGAGGCATTCAATTGTATCTGTCAGTTTGTTCACACAATATCTCCAAAAGTTATCCATGAATTTCTATGAGATTTTGTGGGAGGACTGGGTTTTGTCCAAGGAAAAAATGATTAAATTTCAGGCTGGATCATAGGACTTTCTTTCTCAGTTACCTCTCTCGTATTTGTCTATAGTTCCACACAATGCCTTTGAAAAATTCTTAATGAATTTCGGTAAGGGTTTCCGGAAGATTAGGCTAGGGGGTAAGGAAAAATCGGTCAAATTTGAGATCCAGGATTATCAACAGTTACCTTCGTGCACACCACACCCCACAAATATTTATGGAATTATCTAAATCCGTATGAACCCAAATAGAAACTACACACTCGATTGGAAAAGCAATGAACGACTACCGACTGAATAGCGCCCGTGTCACGTAAATAACCAAGATGATTTTGATTGAAAAGGTAAAATGAGTTTTTTTTTAAGTATAAAAATACCGTCCGTGTTAAAGGAATAGAATAAAAACATGTAAAAGCTGTGTAACATTGTTTATGTAATGAAGAATTGTGAAGGATATTGCGAAAATGTCACTTTGTTCCGTTGAACCCCCAGTTTTATTATCGCTGATACAGAACAACATGATGTTCTGCTAGGTTCTCCATGGCGTCCTTGCGACAAAGAGGGATAACCTTATTAGGATGAATTTCCCTATGTACTCAACAGCTTATTGACTGCACACCAAGCTCAGTGATTAGGGGTCAGATATACCTTCGGTGGACTTGCATCCTGCCAAGGAGGTTGTCATGAAAACTTTTGAGTCTATAGTCAAGGCTTTTATAAGACTTAACACATGCAAGGATCACTAAGCCGACGTGTGCAACAGAGACCAGGACTTCGTCACCGGCCGTCATGCTTCATTGGGGGTTGTCTCTTAGGAGATTATGGTATAAGAGGTGTGAAGCTTTATTGATGGATTACACAAGGCCAGTGGGAAAGAACAATCGGTGAAAACTTCTCTGTCATTCAATGTGAGTATCACAACAACTCAAATGAGTCTGCTTTAATTCACAATCTTGACGACAACTATTTCGTTGGGGGACACTTAACAGGTGTGGGGCGAAAACATGAACTTACAGTAAAAATATTTCTCTTTTTTCGCTCTGCACAGAAACAAAGACCATAAGTTCAACTATGCATCCACCGTCCATACGTCCATATTTGTGGTTTCCGATTTCAAAATGTTTCCAATCTGAAAGTAGGAGCTGCATTACCAGTTTTTGTAGTAGTAGTAGTAGTAGTAGTAGTAGTAGTAGTAGTGGTAGTAGTAGTAGTAGAAGTAGTAGTAGTAGTAGTGGTAGTAGCAAAAAGAAAGAGAAGTGAGGATGGTTCACCCGAAAATCTGACTATTGCAAAAAATGATAAGTTTAAATTAGAATAAGTGTACATAGTGCATACTTATTTTTATAAGGAAGCTTTTAATGAGATTATATAACATTTTAGCCATAAAGTTGGGAGGAAATTGAGAAATCTAGACAATTTTAGCCATTTTTGCTGGCTGTTTCAGCTATTCGTAACAAACGATTTTTGATGTCACAGTGAAAAATAAATGCTTGATACGTCATCTACTGATTACATCACACCTCTTATGACATAACAGCGGCTGGTAAATAAAGCTCAACATTCCCTCATCCCTCTCTCTGTTATTGATAAAACTGACACTGACCAACCAACAGAAAAGCATCTCATAGATATGGTGGGGATGACACTTTGAAAAATAATCGTATCTTCTGCATATTAAGTTGAACTGAAACCAGGAAATACTTTTGTATGTTTCGATAGGATTCAAAAAGGGATTTTCGATTTGATGGAAACCTGAAAAACTGATACTGTGCTTTGCTGCAGAGAGCAATTGACTCGTTTCAATGATTTATCAGAAAAATTCATCTTTCTCTGCAAGGAAGTCACGTCAAGAAATGCAACACAGCAAGTGACCGTAATATGAAGTTCGTCTACGTACAGTAAATTCTCCAAACCCGTTATTTTTGGATCATCGCTATTTTTAATCCACGCAACAGGCTTCTTCCGGTGAGAACAGCAAGTCCGTTATAACGGTACTCTTAAATACCAAAGGGTGCCGTAATAACAAGAAGAGTCCACTTAATTACTTTGTATTTCACCTTGCAACAATGGAGACATTGCTGGTGACTCATTTTCTATCTTTGTAGCGAGTCTGCTTACTAATGAAAAATGTAAATTATTTTTACTATTAAAGCTAAATACCATAGGAAAAGCACAATCAACATTACGTTTAAAGGGCATTCATAGACATTTCTAGCCCATGATATTTCTAGCTCTGTAACGAGTGAAAAATCGCCATTGTTGTCCTTTAGGGAAAGGAATACATATATGTAAGAAGGAGTAAAAGGTTAACCCATTGATTCTCAAAGTATGTGCATCGGTTCCCCGGGGCACAGTGGTTAGCTACCTGGGATGCTGCAGGATATTCAAGAATTCTAGTACTTCAAAGAGCTGATATACAGTCGCAATGATAGGAAGCAACATCTAACTAGCATATCGTGGATCGCTCTGTTTAACTTTACTATGAAGGTTTATTTAAATTGATCCTTTCTTTTGTGTCAGCTTGTTTTCGGAAATTCAGGAGTGATCGCTGCACAATAAAATGTAATTGAAGTAAGTTATTCATTGATCACCATTTTTTTCCAATTTTTAATTGATCGCCTTCAACAACATGTTGCCAAAAGACGTTGGTAACGTGACGGTTTCTATCGATTGACTGAACAAACCCGTTGTCATAACTTTTCGGCTGCTGTACTCTCCGGCCATTTTCAGGTGTCTGTCGTATTCGGTAGCTTTTTGGGAATTTCAAACCGAACTCTCATTCAATGCACGAAACTATGGGCTTATTTGCATCACTTCGTCTGGTATTGACCACAAACCATTTAAAAATTGAAGCTCGTCGGTCATATTAGAGACCTCTGGAAATGCTCTGATTGTCGATCTTAATTGCAATATAAAGGTGCTCTTTGGAAAGCTTGTTCCTGGTGATCAAGCGAAAAGACGCTATGTGGTCGATAGCATTAATTAGGCATATCTATGTTTCAAAATGTTGAGGTTGTGACGCACATCTTAATGGACCAGTGAATTATTGGCTAATTATCAGTTTAAGAGATTCTCAATAAGCCAAAAGCCAGATAGAAAAATCAAGAAGAAAGCGAGACAAAAAAATTTTTAAAGAAAGGTTAAATCGTCCAAAAAATGCTCCGCCTCTAACGTTTTGGAATAGTTCAAGCAAGATGGTGTCCTCTTCATTGGCCGACTCATAATCGACTATTCATCAATTATCAGTCAAATGATTTATCGGAAGTCTGAAAACCGGCCGAACAAAGACAACGACACCAGATCAACAAAATGAAAGGCACCCAACTCTAACTAGCGACGTTTGATGTTTGAAGCATTCTACAATAACTATATTTAAATGTAATTTTGAGATATTCAAAAACCACATTCTATGCTTCATAACTCGGTACAGACATGGACATAGGTGGAGACACAGATAAAAATGAGTACAGAACAACAGATTGAGATGGATACGAACAGACGAAAATGGGTACAGCCATTCAGATGAAAATAGGTAAAGAAAAACAGATGAAAATGGGTAAGGCAAAAACATGAAAATACGTAAACACAAATAGATGAAAATGGATACAGGCAAACAGATGGAAATAGGTAAAGAAAAACAGATGAAAAAGGGGTACAGACAAACAGATGAAAATGGGTAGGGACAAACAGATGAAAATAGGTAAAGACAAACAGATGAAAAAGGGGTACAGACAAACAGATGATAATGGGATCACACAGTCAGATGAAAATGGGTACAGATAAACCGATGAAAAAAAATTGAAAATATATACAACAGACGAAAATGGGTTGAGGGAAACAGAAGAAAATAGGTAAATACAAACAGATAAAAATGGGTACAGGCATACAGATGTAAACGTGTAAAAACAGGTGAAAATGGGTACGGACAAACGGATGAAAATGGAATCACATGATCAGATTAAAATGGGTATAAATAAACAGATGAAAATGAGTGTAGACACAAAAATGAAAGTGGGTATAGACAAACAGATGAAAAAAAGATGAAAATATGTACAACAGATGAAAATGGGTACAGACAAATGGATGAAAATGGGATCATACGATCAGATAGAAATGGGTACAGGCAAACAGATGAAATAAAAATGAAAATATGTACAACAAATGAAAAAGGGAATGGAAAAACACAAGAAAATAGGTAAAGATAAACAAATGAGATTGGGTACAGAAAGGCAGATTAAAAGGGGTATAAATAAACAGATGAAAATGAGTACAGACACAGAAATGGAAGTGTGTATAGAAAAACGGATGAAAAAAGATGAAAATATGTACAACAGATGAAAATGAGTTCGGCCGAATGGATAAAAATGGGATCACACGATCGGATTGAAATGGGTACGGACAAACTGATTAAAATGTTTATAGATACATGTGAAAATATGTACAACAGATGAAGATGGGTAAGGACAAACGGATTGAAATGCGATCGCACGATCAGATTAAAATGGGTACAGACAAACAGATGAAAAAAAGATGAAAATATGTTCAACAGACGAAAAATAGTACAGACCTACGGATGAAAAAAGCTAAAGACAAACAGATAAAAATGGCTACAGACAAACATATGAATATGTAAAGGCAAACAGATGAAAATGGGTACGAACAAACAGATGAAAATGGCTACAACAAACAGATGAAAATTGGTACAGACATACAGATGGAAATGCGTACAAACGGATGAAAATGGAATCACACGATCAGATTAAAATTGGTCCAGACAAGCAGATTAAAATGGGTATAGATGAACAGATGAAAATGAGTACGGACATAAAAATGGAAGTGTGTTTAGACAAACATATGTAGAAGATGAAGATATGTACAACAGATGAAGATGGGTACGGACAAATGGATGAGAATTGGATCACACGATCAGATTTAATTGGGTACAGACAAACAGATTAAAGGGATACAGACAAACAGATTAAAATGGGTATAGATAAACGGATGAAAATGAATACAGACACAAAAATAGAAGTTTGTATAGACAAACAGATGAAAAGACATGAAGATATGTACAACACATGAAAATGAGTACGGACAAATGGATGAGAATTAGATCACACGATCAGATTTAAATGAGTACAGACAAACAGATTAAAGGGGGTATAAATAAACAGATGAAAATGAGTACAGACTCAAAAATGGAAATGGTTATAGACAAACAGATGAAAAAAAGATGAAAATATGTACAACAGATGAAAATTGGTATGGATAAATGAATGAAAATGGGATCACAGCATCAGATGAAAATGGGTACAGAGAAACAGATGAGAATTGATACAGAAGCACTGATGAAAATGGATGGTGACAAACAGATGAAAATTGGTTCATAAATATATAGATAGAGATTGGTAGAGGCACACGGATGAAAACGGGTGGACACAAATAGACGAAAATAGGTACATACAATCAGTCGAGCAGAGGTAAAGACACGAGGATTAAAATGGGTACAGACAAACAGATTAAAGTGTACCAACAGATGAAAATGGGTAACGACACACAGATGAAAACAGATACTGACAAACAGAGGCGAATGGGTAAAGACAAACAGACGAAAATAGGTATAGACAAAGAGACAAACATTGGTACAGACACAGGGATTTAAATGGGCATAGACAAACAGATGAAAATATGTAAAGACAAACAGATGGAAATTTGTATTGACAAATAGATAAAAATGAATAGAGTCACAGATAAAAATGCGAATACACAATCAGATAAAAATGGGTACAGACAGATGCAATTGAATACAAACATGAAAGATGAAAATGGGGACAGTCAAAAAGACGAAAATTGGTTCAGACAAACTGATGAAAATGGGTGAGGCAGAGATGATTATACGTATAGACATAGAGATGAGAATGTGTACCATCATATAGATAAAAATTGGTGTCGACCAGCATATGAAAATGTGTACTGACAAAAAGATGAAAATAGGTACACACCCAATGAAAATGGGTACAGACCTACAGATGAAAATGGGAACACACTATCCGATGAAAATAGATACAGACAGATGGAAATACGTACAGGCAAACAGATGAAATACGTACAGATCAACAGATGAACATATGTACAGACCCACAGATGAAAATTAGTAAAAATAAACAAATAGAATTGGTTACAGACACACAAATGGAAATCGATAAAGACCAACCGATAAAAATTGGTACACACCCACAGATGAAATGTGTACAACAGATGAAAATGGTTTTCAATACAATGATAGAAATGGGTTCAGACAAACGGATGAAAATAGGTAGAGACACAGAGATGAAAAAGTGTAGACATACAGATGAGAATGGGTATGGACACACAGATGAAAATTGGAACACACAATAAGATGATTAATACAAACAGATGAAAAAAGAAACTGACAAACAAATAGAAATTTGTACAAACAGATGAGAATTGGTATGGACAAACAAATGAAGATCGGTACAGACAAATGGACGAAAATGAACAGATAAACAGATGCAAGTCGGTACTGACACACAGATGAAATTTTGTACAGGCTAATAGATGGCAATGGATAAAGATACGCACATGGAAATTTTTACAGATAGACGGATGAAAATAGGCACAGACACTGAGATAAAAATGGGAACATACGTGTGGAAATTGATACAGATGGATGAAAATAGGTACAGGCACAAAGATGGAAATTCGTACAGACAAACTGATGAAAATAGTTAGGGAGAAGCATATGAAAATGGATATATACACACGGATGAAAATGGATGGAGACTAACAGTTGAACATTGGTACAAACCCGCAGATGTAAATTGGTACCAATACACAAATTAAAACGGGAAAAGAAAAATTGATGGAAATGGGTACAGACACACAGATGAAAATGGGTATAAAAACACAGATCAACATGGGAACACACAATCAAATGAAGCTGTAAACAGTCAGAGAGAAATGAGCGCAGACAAACAGATGAAAATAGCCACAGACATATGAAAATGGGTACCGACACAGATGAAAATTTATACAGATGCACAGATGAAAATTGGAGCACATAATCAGATGAAAATGGATACAGACAAATATATGAAAATGGATTTAGACACGCTGATGAAAATGGGAACACTCATTCTGATAATGATGGGTACAGACAGATGAAAATGGATACAAACAAACAGACCAAAATTGGTATAGACAAATAAATGACAAAGGATACAGAAAAACAGACGAGGATAGGTATATGTAAACGGATTGAAATCGGCACAAACACACGGATTGGAATGGGTAGAGACACGCTGTTGAAAAGGGCTACGGACATATGAAAATGGTTGGAGACGCAAATGAAAAAATGGGTAAAAGCAAACGGATGAAAAGGGCAATAGACAAACAGATGGAAATGGCTAGAAACACAAAATGAAATTGGGTAGAGACACACTGATGAAGTAGGGTTGTCAAATAAAAATTGGTGGTGACACTCGGATGAGGAACACACAATCAGATGTAAATGGGTACTGACCAACGGATGAAAGTGATTGCAGACAAACAGATAAAAATGGGTAAAGAAAAACAGATTGACACAGGTAGAGACACAGATTAAAATGGGTATAGACAAATGGATTGAAATTGGTAGAGACACACAGATGGAAATCAGGACGGACAAACAAACAAACTATGATGATTACGGTGGAACAAATGATTCCCCCATGATTTGGGTTGCAAGAGGACTCAAGGATGGGGCCTAGGAAAGCCACGGGCCGTTGCTGAGTGCGTTGGAAGAATTGAGTAATTAACCTCATCACACCAGGCCCATCTTTCCAATTATTTATTTTCTTATCAGTTAATCAAGCATGTTTAGTTACTTTTATAGAATTATATTATGGCTTGTAAGATTAATGCTTATGTTTGAAGATGCATTTTAAAATCTAAATTCAAATATATTATTTTTCTTTGATTCTACTGGTGCAAAAGCAATTACAGTTTTTCAACATCAAATTCAAAACAGTTTGTCAGCATAGAATGAAATATCAATATAAGAACCATCAGAATGTAAGTATTTTGCCAACTAGAAACGGGTCTATTCATTCTGGAAGCATAGAATTCTGTGGTCCAAAGATCGACGAATTCTTTGAAGGCATTTTGAAACGCTGCTTGGTTGTTGAAATCTTTCCCTATCCGGAAGTGATCAGAGTGCTTGAAAAAGAAGTAGTCAGTCGGAGAGAGGTCTAGTGAAAAAAACTGCATGCGGTAGCTTAGTTCTGTAGGTTCATTCATGCGAGCTTTTTTGCCTTCCATTCACGGTAATTTGCTTGGAATGTTGAGCTTCTTTTCTTTCCCAATTTGGTGTAAATGCCAGCTATTTAATTGTCAACGTTTAGTCGCTCGGCAACCTCTGCCTGTTTGTTCTGCGTGGGTCTGCCTCAATGATGGCCCTCAACTGGATGTCATCAAGAACGTTCATGTCCTCGAAGTTTTTTTCCGTTACGAAATGTTTAGAACCAAAGTTGAGTTGTACGCTCGTTGACAGTTCTCTAACCCAATTCTTGGTTGATATTGCAGGCAGTTTCTGTTGCTTCACGTCCTGTTTTGGAATCATGTAACAAAATTACTCTATTTTGCTTTTTTGCTATATTTCATTTTACAGCCTCAAATAAACCAGAATAAATTGTGGAAAGGAAAGTTTTAGCGAAATTCACTCTTGGAAATGGTATAATAATTCAGTTAAATCATCATCCATATAAGAAATATACACAAAATTTTAAAAAGAAACAACAAAAACGCGATTATTCCTACACCAACCAAATATTCCACTGGTTAAAACTTTCTCTAAGTGTGAATGGTAACACTGGTCAGACATTATTCGACAATGCAAAAGCTTGATAGTCCTATTGCAAAGTGATAATTAGTAAGCTAACCTCGAAAAACCATTGCCAAGTGTTATGGATTCGATCTCCACTGGATGCCTCACACTTCTGAGCCTGTGTCAAACCTATCAAATACTTAAGCACCTCGCCGTTGAGAAATAGTTAGGAAGCTAGTCTGGCAGATAAGTACTACTTGATTCTTTTCGAGCCTCATTGAGTGCCTTGCACTCGTGGCCTCGTGCAAATCTAGCCATTTTTGGTGCTAAAATGGCCATAAATTGGCTTACTCATCCTCCGTATGATGATGGAAGGTAATTCCAAATAGAGTATCAGATAATATAACGCATTCATAAATATTCTTTCGGATTATGTATTGTTCAGAAAACTTTGAACCTGATTATGATTACTTTGATGGTGATCTCAAATGATTGCTTGGTTTGATTGCTTTGTTTATAATATACTAGTATATGCCTGATATAACGGGGTTATTTATGTATAGATCGGTACTAAGGACACCAAATTATTTCATCATGCAATTTATTTTTTTATTATTCAAGTATCTTAATTTCAAGATTTTTTCTTTCATTCATCTACGTATAATAAAATATACAACAAACGTGTGTAATTGAAAATCTTTTTCTAAGTGAAACAGAATGTACAATCCGTAATGGGCCATGACAAAAATCTGTACTCATTTATTTATATCTATATCTATATATCTATATCTATCTATCTATCTATATATATATATATATATATATATATATATATATATATACACACTAGAAAGCTTTACAGCTCTAAACACTAAGTATATGGAAGCAAATTTTAAAAAA
This sequence comes from Thysanoteuthis rhombus, assembly GCA_963457665.1. Lineage (NCBI taxonomy): Eukaryota > Metazoa > Mollusca > Cephalopoda > Oegopsida > Thysanoteuthidae > Thysanoteuthis > Thysanoteuthis major. The sequence goes on from OY735213.1 coordinate 54,849,744, forward strand.
ATTCTATCACTTCATTCAATTATTACTCAATATCTGTTGATGTAATCTTTTCAGAGGTTTTACACAAAATTTGATATTATGGTACTATGTGTTGATGTGTCTTGTTGTAATCATCAGTAAGCTTTTCGGAAAATAAAAAAAACGTAACAGTTATATCTACATGGCTTCCCTTCAGTGTTGATCAATCATCACCTCCGCACAAGCCATAATCTTAGTATATAGCTTTATTTTATTAATCTTAGGGCTGCATCATATATATATATATATATATATATATATATATATATATATATATATATATATATATATATATATATATATATATATGATAATTAATAGATATCGTTTCTCTACGCAAAAGGTTTTCATAGGAAGGTCCTACTTTCAGATAGAAGGAGAAACTTATATTCCGTTATTAGAATCCGTGAAGGACAATTAGGGACGGCTGTCATTTCAAGGCTCCAATCTAATCCCAGACAAGTATGGTGACTTGGAGGTCAAGACGTCAGAGTCTGAAGACAACTTATCGGTTTCTAATTAAAGATTGGCTGATGATCCCCAATATATTCTCCCTGGTAAACTGTTTATACAATTCATAAAAATAGATTACAAATCATCGCTATCCGCCAAAATCTGATTTGACCCTTCCAGGGCGGGAAAGCTCATATGACCCATAATATTGGAATATATTTATCTAGCACTGCATAACCTGAATGACTGCAGGGATCATGTGTCCCTCAGTTTTAACCCAAAACTGAAAATCTCGATCAAATAATGACTAAATTTGAAATCTCCACGTATCGTTATCAAAAAAAGTATGAATGGTTTTTAATTTGTACTGGCCCAGGAAATGTTCATAGCAAAAACTTTTTGCACGTACATGGCCCTCAATGGGTCGAGGAAATGTTTTTGTTCTTTGTTTTTTTGTTTTCTAGAAATTCCTCCCGCTAAATCGTTTTGTTTTTTTCGGCGGGGATCAATTTACTCAGAAATATTATGCAAAATTGGTCCCTTGGTTTGTGTGCAGCTGCATTCATGCTCGTTTTCTGAAAAATCATACTTTTCAGTGACCACAGCCCAAAAAGGTAAGAATGCGAACTAATTCATTGATCGATACTTTTTAAAAAAATTTGTAATTGATCATCCCTAACAAGTGACAACCTTTTTTCTAATCGTAAATTTATGATTAGAACCATACTGGTAGTATTTTCATCAAGGAAACTTAATATCATCACTACCACTATTTGATTTACCTGGTAAAAAAGCAGCATATATGGGTGGCGATGATTCATAATTTCCCTCGGAAAGCTAGTTTTCATTCTGTCCATGCTTTGTCTCAAACAACCAAGCAATAGCTAAAGATGCCTTTGGAGAATTCATTGATTCCAAGAGTCTAGAACCATTTGCACCCAGAATAAGGGTACTCGTTTTTTGATGGCATAAATGTGTAGATTCTGATGGTTGTTATTTTGATAAATAACTTTCATTCTAATCTGAGATATACTACTTAAAATTTGTGGGTGAAAAACCGCAATTATTTTGGCACTAACCTAATACTTAATAGATGAAAGACACGTGAACCAATTAGACGAAACGGTTTTTGTCCTTTTGTGATAAAACGCGACCTATTATGCCCCGCTGTCTCCTAGTTAAAACATAAATATGATAAAAATAATCTCAAATTACCAGACACGAAGACACGGCAAGATAGTTACAAGGAAGGCACCAGACATTTAAATGATAAGAATAAAGTGAAATCGGTCTGGTTAGTCAAAACATAGAAACTGTTACTTGACAGATGCCTTTTGGCAGCATGCCTGGTTGGAGGGGATCAATTAGGGAGAGATCAATTATTAAATCACTTCTCTCTCTTTTTTTGCAGAAGGATTACTAAAAAAAGTTAGAATTAAAAAAAAACAAACAAAACAAGCGTGAACGCTACCAAACATAAACTGAGGCACCAAATAAGGATAAACTTGCATTGTAAATTGAACCAACCATTAAAAACCTATTTATGGGGAGGGGTTTTAAAAAAATGGACGCCATTTCTAGACATGATAAGAAGTGAATTCTTAAAATTTCAGACATCTACCTCCATTGGTGTGGCCTGTTCGCGCGATACGTAAATACATAGATAGCCACCCATCCATTCAGTCCACCAGACTTACTTAAAAACTGAAGAAACTAACGTTGACAATTTTAGTTGGCGGTTTTAAGCAAAGGTTGGCGCTGGCCAATTATAAGCATCATCTCAAGAAGCTGAATCTCTAAAATGTGGAACTGAATCAATAGATAACCTTTATCTAATCGTAAAGCGAAAGGGAAGTGATTTTTTCAGTCCAGTTATCACAATCACAGATCAACCTCTTAAAGACCATTGTTAAACATAAGCCTCCTTCCAAGGTGTGCCACCTTCTCGTTATCTCACATGATCTCGAAGGATCCATGTATGTCATGATGTCCATTGGATATCTATGACACTTTTTTGTTCTTTAATATTTGGTTATCTAGAAAATAATGACATTTTTTATAATCATAGCAGTTCATAATCTAAAAATATGTGATTGGAAAAGGCTCAAATCAATCTGATTGAACGCACTTTCGCTAGTATATTTCTTATATTTCAAAACAATTTAAAACACCCGTTTTCCTGTTCTCTCCTCCTTTCCTTGAAAAAGTTCTGATGTGAAAATCGCTTGTTTTTAACAAATCTTTGTCATTTCAAATTTCGTTTTGCCAACATATAACAATATCATTTAATCCTGAAATGCAAATATTATGGTTCGTAGAGTCAGTAAATTCTTGAAAAGTTTGTTGAGTCATCGTTAAAGGATGGGTTCTTTTTTTTCTTTTTTTTTTTTTTCTTTGAACGTCCATTAACCTAAGAAGACTCTCATCTCCTCACTAAAATCACTGGACCTAAATCTGAACCATACAAACAGGAACCGATTCTTGAATACATGTTTGATTGATATTCCGTGCAATTTTATTAGCTTTCTGTCTAGTTTTAACTCAGTCAAAAGTGTTAAAAATCACACCGAAATCGTTTTGTCCATTGAAATCCGTCGACCAAAAGTGTCACCAAAACTGTCAACATGAGTTTTTCTCTTGTCTGTCTTCCTGGCTTACAATCCGTGTATCACGGGCACAAACCTCATCAATGTAG
>OY735213.1:54857909-54875409 GCA_963457665.1 Thysanoteuthis rhombus
TCATCAAGATCATCAGTCTTTCAAGGTCCGTCGCTGGACATAGAACTTCCCTGGGATTCGCCACAATTCTCTATCATGGGTGTCGCGGAGCCAATATTTTCTGAATTTGTCTTGTTCATCTCTCCATCTTGTGATCTGTAGGCCTCAGTGTCGCATGTGATCTCCAGGGATCCATGTTGTGAGTCGTGATGTCCATCAGTTGTCTGTCATTCTCGAAACATAGTATATTTTCTTACTTTCAGACTGAGAAAATGTTTTTTCGCACAACTGATGTGAAGTAAAGGTCCAGGTCAGAATTAAAGTAACAACGTTAATTGACCCCAAGCCAAAAAACTGAATAAGCAGTAACTTGTCCTCTTCCCAACTGGCACTCCGCAAAAGGAAGCAAAGATCCTATGGATTGAAAGCATTGGAAATATACTTTCTTATACAATTTCTCTCAAGCTCTCGGTGTACATAATCCAAGTGCAGTGTCATGTACGAATAAATATACTTTCCACCCCGGGTAATGCCATTTAACCCTGCTTTATATATATATATATATATATATATATATATATATATATATATATATATGTATATATATATATATATATATATATATATGTGTGTGTGTGTGTGTGTGTGTGTGTGTGCAATGCTCTTCCAACTTGGAATGGAGCACTCTGGTGGATGAGGAATATATACGATAAATAAATATATCACTTAAATTCAACCTCACTGACCGTCCAGTTCTGTGGAGTAGAGGGAGAATACAAGCCTCCAGGTCAGAAGCTAAGGTTTCGATCATGCCTCGTGGTATTGGATGGGATAATGAAGAGTTGAAATGCAACGGAACAGCTGTCTGTGGATGACACAATATATATATATATAGAGATATATATATAGAGAGAGAGAGAGAGAGAGTGAGAGAGAGAGAAATGGACGTATTTAGTCAGTTAGAATGAATTATAAATTGCATATCATAGAGAAACTTGTTTGAAATTAATTCCAATCGTTACATGATTAATCTATCACTCAATTTAGACAACAAAAAGTATAAACAATTGAAGAAAATAGGGCTGTTGCAGGAATCGAACCTGCCATCGATTGGGTAGCCGCTTTAACGTAGCGATGCTCTTGCTATTGAGCTAATTAGCCGCCGGTTCTACTGGTCCGAATATGTCCATATACTCAGAACTCATAACTGCCGCTTTGAAAGAATAAACGAGATGAGAATTTCGGTTAAAAGTAATTATTTGGCGTTTGTATTATTGATGGCAGGTTCAATTCTTGCAGTAGCCCCATTTTCTATAATTGTTTATACTATTCACGCTATCGAAATTGAGTTATATATCAACTCAAATAAGTTTCTGTATAATTTTATTCATATATATTGATTAGAGTAAAATAAGTACCTGTATGATAAACCTTTCCTACTCTCTGAGATTCGTCAATTTAGCTCAGTCAGTTAAACAACATCCTGGCAGTCTGTTTAGCCGTGAGTTCAAATCACGGTTAAAGTATGTAAATCTTCCGTATCAATTTATACCCTTGATTTTGTTGTTCTTGTTACGGTACTTATGTATTATATACCGTTATTTGGGGGGGAAATAAAGTCAACTCTAGTTTGGAAAAAAATGGTATCACACCGATGGAGATGGCCAGCCTGCCTGCCCAGAAAATCTGCGTTCGTAATTCTTACTTTTTATCTAAACTTGAATACTAGAGCCACTAGACAAGCCTAGGCATTTACTGAATTTATCTTAGTTTGGCACAAAGTCACATGTGGGAGGCATCGAATCACGGGCGTCCGCTGACATTTTTCCAATAGGGTGGACAAGGATATATTTCCGGTGTCACAAAAGGATATATCCGACAACGGCTCACTCATCATTCCCGATTGCGCTATTATTTGGGAGATCAGGTCAAAATTTTCCATGGATTGCAGGACCCCAATCAGTGCATTTTCTGAAAGATCGCAGACTGGTGATTCCAAAACTTTTTTTTAAAAAATTTCTCAATAGCCCAGGGGACTCAAAAGTTATACAAAGACAAAGTCTCGAAATTGGGAAGTATTTCAGAATTTTAATCCTATTATTTATATATGGAGGAGGGGTGTAAAATTATATGGAAGAGGGGTGTAAAAATAGTACAAGTGACGTCAATACATATCCATACAGTGAATACACAGTGTGTATAATAAGTATAGCTGTAATGTCAACGAACACTACCACAAGGCTAAAATGTAAAAATTATATAGGAAAAAATCGCTTCTGGTCGAACAAGTCAAGGAGTCTAAAATTTTCCACTTCTTCTGTGTACAAATTGCCCATCTGCTTGAAAAAATGAGAAAATTGGACGAAAACTGATAAATTTTTGTTAAAGACTATTTTGAAGATATAACTAATAGAACAAAACAAAAAAAAACAAAAAAAACAAGCGCAAGAAGTAGTACAAAAGAGTTGGGGTGCAAATGTACACCCTTACGGACTCCCTTGGTCGTGATGGTCAGCGAAACTAGCTTGCTAACTACAGCTCTAGGACGAGACACCTCATTGCTGATACTTACTAAGTTCAGCTTAATAAAAAAAGAACAAAAAAAACAAGGTCAATAGCGTGCAACACTTGGTGAGGATCGAACTCATTTCAGTTAGTTTTGAGTCTTTCGCAAGACTATCTGGTTATCCTAGGCACCACAAAGGGCCGACCCAATGCTTTCGTTATTGATGCTATGTGTTACAAACGAACGGAAGCGAATGCCGAAATATTTCACTGTCGGTTGGATTAACTTTGTTTACATAATATTTTAGAGTAGGTTATTTTCTTCAATGATTTTTTTGTTTTTAGTTACAACTGTTAGATTCATTAAAAACACACACAGAGAAAGAAAGACAGCGAGAGACAGAGAGAAAGAACTAACAGACTCTCCTAAACTGTATAAATGCTTTGAAAAGTTCGAAATACTGCACCAGTCTTCAGCACTCACTTACTAGTTTTCCAAGCATTACTAAACATGACTTAGTCATTACCAAGATCCCCACCCCACCTACAAGGAAGGCGGTGTAGTTTAGGAAGAGAAGTCTGTATGGGTGGGTGGCATTTATTTATTTATTTATTATATTTATTTTTCTTACGGGACTTTATCTACTAGGAGAGACAAAGGCGAACCTGTACCAGAATGAAAACTATTTGCTTAGTTCCTGGTCTACGCCTGTAAACATGTAAATGAATATGTCTGAAGAGAAAGAATTGTTGGGGGTGCTGAGAATGAAAGAGAGGAAGGGGGGATTTGGCGGGGAAGAAGAAGAAGACAAAGAGAAGAAATAAGATGAGGTTTTGAAGAAGAAAAAACAAAACAAGGAAGGAAGGAAATTTTATTTTAAAAAAGGGGGTGGGGAAGCAACCAATATTAGCGGGAGAAAAAAAGAGAGAGCGAAGAGATCGGGGAAGAGAGAGAGAGTGATGGAGCCAGTGTGGCCAATTTAGCGCTTTCTGCGTTGAGTTCAGCGCGTTTCTTGTTTCGGCAGTTTCTAAACATCAGTTTAGACCTCTCATTTTGGTGAAGATTGTTCTTGTTGTTCTTGTTACAGTAGGAAAAGAAAGTTAACTCTAATTTAGTCTGGATTTTAATAATAATAATAATAATAATAATAATAATAATAATAATAATAATAATAATAATAATAATGTACACTGACCAGAAATAAAGATGAGACAATCAACCATGTATGCAAAAGCATCAAATGAGAACAATAATAGTTATGACTAAGCAGGGGGGTGCTTCAATGAGAACTGTGCAAGTGACTAGGTTTTGACCAAAAGAAAAGGATGGAATGGAATTCAAAAAGAGGGTAAGGAAAAAGAAGTGGTTGAAGAAGAAGAAGAAGAAGAAGAAGAAGAAGAAGAAGAAGAAGAGGGGGGAGAGCAAGTACTGTATTTTTTTGGTTTCTCATAATCAATACAATTCATCCAAAGTGTGCCAACAATCTTGCACTGAGGGATGGGATAAGCGTATAACGGGCAAACCCCGCTTTACGTGATTGATACATCCCGATTATTACTCGCGTTAAGCGTTTGATAAAATCGAGGGAAATTATTGCAATGAACCCCCGTCCTTTCAGATCGCGGTAACTGAATAATTAGACACGTAAGTGAAAAGTGGTCACAGTTCTTTATCATCATCATCATCTGCAAAAGCAGCAGCCTTTCAGCGTCCGTTGTTGGACCTTCCCCAAGATTCACCAGACCTCTCTATCAATGGTGTTGCGGAGTCAATACTTCCTGAACTTATCTAGTTCGTCTCGCCATCTTATATTTTGCCGGTCACAGTTTTGCATACGTTCTCTGTTGATCCATGTTGTGAGACGGGTTGTCAAGCGGTTGTCTGCCATTCAGGCTCGACGTAGATGTCAGCTCGAAGAAGAAGGAGTGAGACAAAGTGATACCAACTCGCCCAAACTCTTGACAGTATACATTGGGAAGGTTTTTCTGGGACTTGGATTGAGAAAATGAAGGAATCAAAATAGACGGTGAAATACTCAAGCGAGCTCAAATTTACTGACAGCATCGTCCTTAATGCTGAGAACGTTCATGATCTCCAAATAATGCTAGACGAACTAAATGAGAGACGCTAGAAAGTTGGTCTTCGTCTAAACTCCAGAAGAACAATTGCCATGAACAAAAAATATGTTGAGGAACAAAGACACAACGATCAAAGTCGAAGACACAGTTCTTCAAATCATAGTAACTGAATTCCGCATTGATTAAATTAGTTTATATCCGGATTCGTTGACATTTATCTGTCTGATAAGAAAGTTTATGCTCACATCGACAGACATTCAACGTAATTCATTTCTGTCCCACCAAGCATCATCATCATCATCATTATTATTATTATTATTATTATTATTATTATTATTATTATTATTATTATTATTATTATTGTTAGGAACCGTCAACCAGAATTGTCACCAAAACAGCCGGAGGCCTGGAAATTTCAGTATCTATGTTTTGAAAATAACTTTTTCACACGTCCCCTTAAATAGGTTCTTTAGGGGTGTTCCTGTTTTCAATGTAAGTTTATCCAAATATAGTCTCCAGCTTGTGCCGCTTGTTTGTTGTTGCGTTTGAAATGATTACTTTGATTAGACTTTTTAATGATTACTGTTCAATAAAAGACGAAAGAAGTATCTTATTCATTCACCATCATCATCATCAGTCTTTTAACGTCCGTCGTTGGACATAGACCTTCCCCAGGATTCGCCACAATTCCCTATCATGGGCATCGCGGAGCCAGTATTTCCTGAATCTGTCAAGTTCATCTCTCCATCGTGTTCTGTCGGCCTTAGTTTCTTATATGATCTCTGGGGATCTATGTTATGAGACATGATGTCCATCGGTTGTCTTTCATTCTTGCAACATGGCCTGACCACTGCCATTTGAGTTTTCTAATAAGTTTCTATGATGTCACGAACACCTGTTTTCTTCCTTATATACTGTGCTGTCTTCAGATCTCTCCATGTAAGGTTGAGCAATATTCTCTCATGCACACGTTGCATACTTCTCAGTTATTCATTGATTGCCCCCTTTCCATTTTTTTAATTCATCACACCCAACACGATATGTTGTCAGAAGACATTGGTTGCACGACAGTTTCTATTGAGGGATTACCAGACCTGACTGTATTTCTTTCTTGTCAAACTCCTAGAGTTGACTTTATTATCGTGAATTGGTCAGACATTGGAATTTAAGACTTTTGAATTTAAAACATGAATGAAGAAGAGAGAGAGAGGGGAAAAGAGAGAGTGGTGCCTAGATGTCATGTCGTTTTAGCTTGCGTTTGAGAGTTCTCAGTGAATTTTCTTTTGCAAGCAATGAAAAAATATTATTGTTAAATTCCTACTATTGATCTTAGCTTTATTTTTGTTTTACCCTATAATGACATCATCGAACATCAGTGACGTCATGATGGCTTGATTAAGAGTTACACATGCTTTCAACTCATGTCGATTTATTACAGGAACGGCTGAAATGGACTATAAATGGGATTCGTAGTTTCGGAATAATATCATTAGGAGAAATTAATTCTGTTTTGTTTAACATTTACATTTTAATGAAGCAAGAGAGTTTTACTTTAGCGTAGAAAGCTTGTTTTATTTCTGTTGTTTTTTTTTTCTTTATCGTAACTCTCAGCGTGTTATTCTCTGACTGTTGTCTAAGAGTTGGAAACAGAATAAGCTTCTAGCGAGATTTGAAATTGTATCCTTTATCATTGGGAGCCTGTCTTACACTGACGGCCTTTCTGAATAAGCTACGAAACCTCAACCAGTAAGCGTCTTTCAAATCATCTATACGGTTATCTATCCATATAAAAGTCAATAAATGCAAATAAGTATGTTTAATTGTATGATTGATTGTATGGTTGTATGTTTTGTCCGATTCCTATTGTAACCTCAAAGTTATAATGGATTTTCCCCGTGAAATAGATTAACCAAGCCAAAAATACAATTATAGGGTTGTTATGAAATGAGAAGAGTCGCTATTACATAACAATGAGTAATACGTCACACAATCGCTGGTCGATTGAAACAAATAAAAGGGAAAAAAGTATTTGATTTACTGAAAGAAATGTTTAATGCTGAGTTGAAACCTGAAGAAAAATATTAAAGTTAGATTACCTGAATTATCGATAATAGATTACCTAAAATATTAGCTTTAGGCTCCTCAGTGTCGATCCATTCATGAGAAGAAACATATATGCTAGTTATTAATGTTTGTGATTAAAACTAACCAGATGGAAAAAAAAGCAGTTGATGAAACTATGGTAACAGTGGTCGTAAGGAGGCTCTTAATAATCAGCACGTAGGCATTAGTGGTGCCTCAATTGCTATTGTGATTTAAAATAAAGATTTTGAACAGGGTTTAGATTAGCAAAAATAAAACAAAAAAAAAAATGTCAGCGCTAGGGTCAAACGCCTCTGCTTCATTAAAATCTAAAAGGTAAACAAAACAGAATTCATTTCTCCATACAATATCATTACAGAATTGCGTATCCGATTTCATCTCCTTCATTAGTGGTTCCTGTTGTAAAACAAGTTGACCTGTGTTCAGAGAGTGAATTTGTCACCAGTTATGCGTACATAACCCTTCTTCGAGCCACCATGACGTCACCAGTTTTGGTGATGTCATTGCCATTGTAGTGACAAAGAAAATGAAACAGAAATAACACGGCATGACATCATGCATGGCATCACTGTATCTCCTCCTCTCTCTTTCTCTACCTTTCTTATTCATGACTTGAAATTAAAAGTCTTAAATTCCAATATCTGGCGAATTGATGATAATAAAGTCATCTCTAGGAGTTGGACGAGACTCAAAATTTCTCTTAGAGTGGCGGTTCTCAAACTGAGTGCCGCGACACAATAGTTTGTTGCAACTATCATCCAAGTGTTACACGTGGACTTTTCAAGATTTGCAAACGTGTATTCCGAGCCTTGAACGCGTCCGCTGCGGTTAGTACGTCTCTCCGGGTTCCACCACAGAGTTGCCATTTTAATATTTTTATCACAAATATTTTTCAGATATCAATCGTTTTAGCGACAGATTGAAGGAAAACAGGTGATCAGTGCATTTGTTAGCCATGCTTATACATTAGTTTCGTTCGTTTACTACTGAAACGTTTTCGCTGAATTCATTTTCTTTATCTTTTCAGCGTGGCCTCACAATTAGCCCATCCGACCGACTATAGGAGAGTCATTAACAGACCAACTTCTGTTCGAACTCCCTAGACCGTCTCTCCTTACGGATATTGCATATTACACCTGAAGAAGGTTGTAGAATGAATTGGCCGAAATGTTATGTCAACATCAAAAATGGGAAGAAGAGCCTAGACTGTTTGAGCAAAAGTTGGAAAGATTTCATTTACTTTGAACTATTGAAGGTTCCTCTGGTTCTACTAATGACTTTCTTCGTTTAGGATTCTTGTGGCGAATCCACCGTAGCCCTACACACCGTTCGACCAACCAGCCAAGTGGGCTATGGATTCTTCTCTCTTTGCTCTTCCGTGTGTGTGTGCGTGCACGCGTGTGTTTGTCCGGGGGACCCTGGACACATTTCCAGGGTTACAATATTGAAAATTTGCATGAGTACATCATTAGGCAATATTTAAAATTTCGTTTTTGTTTTGTTTTGTTTTTTTTCAAAAAAATTTCATTTTGGGGTCTCTATGGTTATTTTAAACAAACAAAATTTGTACTGGTATTTGTTTTAGATTATTGGTACGGGTACACGCGTTGGCTACGGTGATTCATTTATGTGAGGTTCAGATTTTTTTCATCTATCATCAGTAATGACCTAACATATATCAAATATACGCCCAAATTACGTTTGGTACAGCGGTTTTCGTATGATCACCGAATTTTAGTGACGTCAACCCTGGTCAGTACTTACATTTAGGGTATCAGTTGCTGTATGCAGCAGCAAGATTGTTCTGTGACTGTCCTAGCGTATACTCTGCAGGCGATTAACAGAGAATTTTGCCCAGCTGGGACTGAACCATGCCCCCTGGTCTTTTCTCGATCACACACGATGGAGAACACATGATAGCATGTTCTCTTAAGATCAGCTATACTCGTATAATCGAATGCCAGCGACTGATATACATCAATATATATTCATATTTAATGGAGGAAGTAGTTGGCGTCTTGCTTAAGTTAAATATATATATATATATATATATATATATATATATATGTGCACACACGCACACACACACACACATGCACACACACACACACACACATATATATATATATATATATATATATATATATATATGTATATATATATATATATATATTTATGTATATATATATATATATATATATATATATATATATATATATATATATATATATATATATATATATATATATATATATAAACTTTAGACAATTTTGGTTTGGAAATTTCGTAATCTTAATCCAAACAATCTTCCAAATCATCTTATGATGTTTCGTCGTGCAAGTCAGTTTCTTTTCGATTCCTGTTCATGTAGAACGTTTAGATATTTTATGTTATACACAGAATGTATACTTTATCATTGTTGTTTATATTACTTGTTTATATTTGTGTTCTAATATTGAATATTGAATACTACAAAGGGGATCATCAGCTGTTTCATCACGCACCCGTTTCGATTCGGCATCACTTAATTGGAGAAAAACGCCCCAAATGTTAACCCATTGGGTTGAGGGTTAGCTCAATGTATACACATTGATGTGGTGCAAGATATTTGGCCAAAATTGCATATAAGCAAAGCTTTTTGGCCCACTCAATTGGGGGCCTAGGGCGTTTCCAAATTGTCCCATTCCTCTCCTCCCTCAACTACGCCATTGATTTTTGCCTTGTTCAAAGAATCTGGTAAATCTATCTATCTTCAACATTTACTCCTTACTGCATCAGAAAAAAATAGTTTATTTTTTCTTTATTTTTTGAAAATAACCCCCGAATAAGGTTTTAGGTGAATTTATGTCTAATTGATCCTTTAGTTTATGTCGAATATGGTTCACGCTAACTTTTTTGAAAATATCTCTAGTGATCACTGTCATATAAAAGGCGTGAAAAGTAACTTATCCATTGATTAAACCTTATTTCAAAATTTCCAGTTGAACATCTCCAACACACCAAGGGAGAGTTGTTTACACGACAGCGTCTACTGAGTGACTAACCAGACCTGTTTATTTATCTGTTGATAATTATCTATCTGAAACAATTTCATAAATTAAGTAAAAATGAAAATTTCTATGACGTAAATTTACTTGGGAAGAAAAACAAGATTTTGGACGAATATAAAAATAATAATCATATATATATATATATATATATATATATATATATATATATATATATATATATATATAGTGTTATTACGAATGATCAAGTTGCCTCTCTTTGACGACGAGGAAAATATTTATTTTTCCCTCTTTACATTCAAATTTGAAGGGAAAACAGATCTATTGAATACAGCGAGTACAAAAAGAAATTGCATCGATTTTCAAAACGGAATTTGATGAAAAGAATTACAATTTTGTATCTTTAATAGACTGAGTAATCTAAAGAAAAATACTCTATTTAATGCTATATTTTTGCCTTTGGGTGTTCCCACGAGAGGGGTCACTGAAGGATGAGTGAAAAGTCTCTTCAAATCGCCATTAGCTTCCTCACCGATCCCAACAATAATATGACCCGGACTGTGTCAACCTTGCTCAGATCTCTTATTCTTTTGATCCCGCTCTTTTGAGTTCACACAGGTTAGTTTAATGTTGGCACGCCTTCCGTGTTAATGTTCAACAGTTTTTTAAGCTCTTGTGTGAGGTCCCGCTATTTTTCGATTTTTTGCTTTCTTCGATGGCACAGCCAACCCCACTGTCGGACAAGATCTTTTTTCGTTGTCTACAGTAGCAAAATCTGATAATCTTTCTTAAATAGAGATATTCTGCCGTCGTATTAAAGTTCCAAAGTATTTTACACATTTTATTTTTAAGAAGTTTATGCTTATACCATTTATTGATTAGGTTGATGCAGAGTTTCCACATTCATTTTTCACTCAATGTTATTGTTATCTTAGAAGTGTCTATGGAGTTTACTCAGCTCTTTATTACAGAAATCTCTGGCATTGTTACACCATTTACAGTGCTTGAAGCTGGACGAAGAGTCACTTCAACCATGCAGTCTAGTCTCACAGAGTCGGATGATTCCCCGCTCTGGCCCCATCCTGGCTAAATAGAGAATGCTTTGTATCAAAGGCTATGAAGCTGAGGGAGCAGTATCCCTCGTCAAATGTCTTCCATTATAGCCCCCCCTTCTCCATCGATCCATTAACAAACCCTCAGCTAAGTCAGCTGGTAACGACCTGGAAGACAAATCGCTTGTTCTGTTAAAGAGGCTGAGAACCGATTGGGCCCAAAGTGAGACATTCTTAGAAAAAGATGTGCGCCCGGGACAGCAAAATGTGTGTGTGGCGACGCTATGTGGGTTGTCTGTCACATTCTGTCAGAGTGAAAATATCGAGCTCAACCTTCAACAACAAAAAAAAACCTTTAGTTCTGAAAACAGGAATTTACAACCACTGCATCCTCCTGATATTCACCCAAGGAGCTGAAACATGGAACTCAACAAAGAGACTGACCCTCAAACTGAAAATCACGTGCACATGGAAGAATCATGCCCAACCTCATATGGAGAGATCACAAAACAGCACAATATACCAGGGGAAAACACAGCAGTCCAAGATTTCGTAAAATCCATTCGGAAACTCAAATAGCAACGGGCTGGTCATGTTGCAAGAATGGCAGACAACCAATGGACATCAAAACTCACAACATGAATGTCGAGAATTCACATACGTAACCGAGGCCGACAGAATACATGATAGAGAGATGAACTACACAAGTTCATATTGGCTCCGTGACGCCCATGATAGAGAGGTCTGACGAATCCTGGGGAAGGTCTCTGTCCAGCTATGGACGATAAAAGACTGATGATGATGAATGGAGTCTATGGCCCACGACGCCTGGATGGTTCCACTCTGAACTGGCTCGGGGGTAGTGTCAATGCTGAGTGGTGACCTGAGGGAGGTAGTTCGAACGACAACGATTGTTTGTGCAATCAGTCAATTGTACCATGTCGTTTACAAGCTTGAGGAATATTGTGAAACTAGGAAAATGGGTTCAACATTTGATTACTCAGCATTTAAACACTCGATTCTCTCTTCTCGCTCAACTCTTTTTTCGACAAAATAGTCACTGGCCATAAATAGATGTATTATACATACATACCTCACAGAAATTGACCAGAATTCAGGATTAAAAAAATTATCTAAAATTTTCTAAAATTATCTAAAATTTTATTTGAAAAAATAGATCTTTTAATCAAAAAAGTATCTTAAGAAATATCTGCGCAAGATTTTGGCATCGTTGGTCCAAAAGGGACATAGAGACAAAAAAAAGCACTTTTTTGAAAAACAGAAAACTTTTTGTAGGGATGGTGCCTAGTGGTATAATTTTCAATGTTGTAGCCTCCAAAATGTAACCAGTGGTACTGGAGACACACAGAGACAGACACGCTGATGAGCAAAGAGAGAAGAATCTATAGCTCACTTGGCCGGTTGGTCAGACGATTCGTGGGACTACGGTGCTTTGATACAAGAATCTTATACAAAGAAAGCCGTGGCTAGAACCAGAAGAGTCTTCAACACCTCAAACTCTCAAAGTAAATGAAATTTTACCAACTTTTGCTCAAACAATTTAATCTCTTCTTCCCATTTTTAAATCTTAATACAACGTTTCGGCCACTTCATTCAATAGCCTTCTTCAGGTATGATTTGTAATATCCGTAAAGAAAGAGTCCTAAAGAGTCCAAACAAAAGTTGGGATACTGATTACTTTTCTCAAAGTTATAGACAATAAATGGAATCTACTAGGAAAACTGTTCTTAATAATGTTTAATTTGGGCTCAGTTGGGTTCATTTACTTCGATTTGCTGGAACTGAGACAAACTGCTGCTGTGCAACTTCACAATAGGCAACTTGCTCGTTTGAAAACCATGCAGGAAAAGAAGAGACCTTTGTCCTAGACAAGGAAGTGAACCTGAAATTTTGCTCCGTCATCGTGTTGAAAGTTACCTTGCAGCCAACGATAATGGAGCCGGGATCGGAAGTTCTTCCACATGCATTCTGTACCTCAGATTTGTTCTGTTCAGTGTTACACTCGTCTAGTTGGTGGTCGTAATAGGTTTTGCTCGAATTAAAAGCGGAATCGTTTTTGTTTTTTTTGTTGTTGTTATTTTTTCACGAGAGAGAAATCAATTTATCTGATGAGAGGAAGGAAAAAACTAAGGAAATAGCTTATTGACTGAATTATGATGCCATGAACATATATAAAATATGCATCAATTATCAATCTATCTCCATAGCCCCACCAATGATATGCCTGGCCAACCAGCCAAGTGGGTTGCAGATTCTTCTCTTTGTGCTCTCCGGGTGCTACTGGTCACATTTTTGTGATACAACACTGAAATTTTTCATGAGTACACCACAAGGAATCATCAAATAACTCTATGGTCATTTTTTTTACCAACAATGCTCAAATGTTGTGCTGTTATTTTTATAGAGAATTGTAGATGAATTTTTTCTTTGATAATTATCGATAATCTTTAATATAATTAGTTCTAATACATGTGAGGGCTATGGTGAGTCATTTGTGCAAGCTATCTATTTAGTTGAACCTAAGTTATTCTCAGTATATCACTGTCCATACTCTGTTGTGCCTGTTGTGGGGTTCGCTTACGATGTGGTTTACAATCTCGTCTCTTTCTTCGCAAAGACGTCATTTGCTGTTTTTCTGTGTTTTGTCAGGCTTTGCCTTGACGTCAAAGAAAGGAATCTTTCTTTGTAGTGCGATTATCTGCGAGAAAGTCTCTCAAGCAAGTTATTATGAGTTCTTTCATCGCCAAATGTTCTTCTAATGTGGCCTGGTGTCAAACTTGCGTCAGTCTAACAGATATCTAATATATAGTATCACCCATAAATGAGTACACCCCATTACCAGTTTTATTTTAGAAAATCAATTATCTTCCTAACCAAACATTACCGAACAATATATATGTGTCGCCGTATGAGTACAGCCAGACGAAAAATATTTTGTTAACAGGATTTCAATGCTGTAGTTTGGTCTTATAATATCCTTTTCATGCAATGTTCCACTAGAAATAATGAAGTCCTGCGAGGCTCTTTACTACCAATACAATAATGATACACGACAAATAAAGACAGCAAGAACAAGACCACTGGCCGAAATGAATCAATGTTCAATAGTAACAACACCTCGTCTCAGAAATTCAGACGAGGAATATTTAGCGATGAAAGAACTCATAACTCTCTTGAGAGACTTTCTCGCAGATAGTCGCACTACAAAGAAAGATTCTTTTCTTTGACGTCAAGGCAAAGCCTGAAAAAACATAGAAAAACAGCAAAAAAAGATGCTCTTCTAGAAATGCATAAAGAGACCTTGTCCAAAGACTTAATCAACTTTCTATTTAAAAGAAAGTAGCGGGATATACTCTTTTATGAGCGACACTGTATCGCCTCATAAAGATAAGATCGTGTGTGTTTGTTTGTTTGTTTGTATGTGTGTGTGTGTGCGTGTGCGTGTGCATGTTCAGATCTTATTGGCATCAACACTATTCAATAGATTGAGCTGCGATTTGACACATGTACTTTGAGTACGAGGATTTCGGCAAATTCTCACTATATTTAAGGTCATTTTATACCCAATTGAGGCAATTAGATCTTTTTCCAAGTTTTCCTCCTTTTGAAAAAAATCACTGATTCGCTTAAAGAAGCTGTGCCTATACTATGTGTTACATTCTTTCAGCCAAGCTTTGAAATCATTCGCTGATTGAGCTTTCACTATCTCCCGACTCAAGCCGTTCTAGGTTGATGTTACTCTGTCTGTGAAGGAAGACTTTCTTAGTCCAGGCTGAAGTTGCACCTGCAATTCCCATCAGTGACCCAGGGTTCTTGAGTCGAGTGTTCTTTTTATTAGACTATTTCCACAGACCTGACACACATATTACACTTACCGTTAATAATTATATGAGATCAGCACGTTGATGGCGGATCTTGTGTGAGTAGTTGTAGGCTAGCTAAACATTCAGGGTTGGAAAGATGTGAAATGCCTCGTACCAGCCTAGTTGCTCTTCATTGTAACTCTCCAGTTTTGGAGATCAGATTACTGAAGCGTACTTCAAATATGGTCGGATGATGCTCTTGTAGAGATGAACAAAGAGACCTTGTCCAAAGACTTGAATGTGCGTTTTACTGCTTCAAGCGCACGATTATCTTTGTCGACTGTAACTTGGATGTGCTCTGTGAAAATCAGCTTATTATCTATCCTGACACCGAAGTCTTTCTCTTCTTCAACAGCCTGAGTGTGTATTGGACCATCTACTTCTTTTATTTTATATTTCAGATGATGATTACCCCGTCCTAGATGTAAAACCTAGCATGTTTCTGCATCAAAGATCATTTGCTTCATATTAGCCTATGATTACTGAGAAGGAAAAAAAGTTATTTAGACGTGTATATATATGTGGAATAAAATTCACTATTAAAAAAATCAGAGCTGTTTCCTGTCAGCTGACTTGATATCACTTCTCGTTACACAGCTTCAGAACCCTTACTTCACGGCATGTATTAGAGTGTTCCAACCGCTTTACACTTCCGTTGTCTTCGTCTGAATTTCTGAGATGAGGTGATGTTAAGATTGAACATTGGTTCATTATGGCCAGTTTTCTTATTCTCGCTGTCTTTATTTGTTACGTATGATTATTGTATAGGATGTATCATGATATTTAAGAAATAAAGAAAAGATCGAAGGGGCGAGTTTCTCTATTTTGTGTAGAAATGTTTCAAAAATGCTTTGAAAGTTTGTATGTAGCATTCCTTTCCATTGTCAATAGCAGGTATGATCACTCATCCGATACTTTTATTCACTAAATGTCTATCCGCCTGTCTGTACGTGACAGGGTTATCCCGGAATCATACAACATATCCCAATGAAACTTTCTGTGTATGCTAATGAGACCCGAGGGCATGTTTTCTTGCTCATACTAATAACGATGATCTGATTTCTATCCATTTATATAATACTAAAACTCTTCTGTGTATCTGTACGCAGCCTCTAAGTAGTCGGAACAGTGCATTGTGACCAAGAGAGTTGAATTATGGTACTCAGGTTTTCAACTGCTTTTTACAATTTTATAATTTGGATATCTATGGCCCCACAAATTGCCTGCGCATCCTACCAGCCAAGTGGACAACAGATTCTTCTATCTTTACTCATCTGTCTATGTGCTTGTGTGTGTATGTGTGTCCCCGGATGCACTTTATCCCATTTTGAGTGCCATAACCTGGCAAATCTACATGTTTACACCACAAGGCACCATCTAAAATGCTTTTTATTTTTTTCAGTTGATTTTTGGGGGCCTCTTGAGTCATTTTGATTCAACAATGGCCAAATCTTGCGCTGGTATTTTAAAAAGATAATTTTTAATTAAAAAATCTATCTTTTTAGATGATTTTAGATTATTCATTAGATAATTAGTACACGCACGGGTTTGGGCGATTCATTTATGTGCGTTACGAATTCCATTTTCTCGTATTATTAGAGTTTTGTTGTTACAAGTATTCACAACTCATTACTTTTGTTCATGTTTCCGTTCTGTTTTCCGCTATGGTCGTTATAGCAACCACTCTGAGCTCAAGGTTTTGAGAAACAAGTATCGTCTGCAATATCTGTTGACCACAGCAAAGGGATCGGTGTGTCCTCTTGGGTGTCATACGATCTGTGAGCTTTATTAATTCGCTAAAAGGGGATTATCTTATTGTAGAAGAAAAGAACCTCTGGGTGTGCGTCTTTGGACTTCTATGCTATAATTATTTACTAAGCTTAGAATCAAGGTATGAGAGGAGTAACGGTTAACGCACGTGCTATGGTATCGGCGAGCCGACTTCAAACCCCGACCAAGATTGTTTGCGCTCACTTTGCACTACTCCCTTTTAGAAAAAGGCATGAATCCATCTCCCATTCGCCACCAGCTATCGGTAAAATTGCAGGACTGACTGGGATTTCTAGCCTTTGAAGGCAATCAGTCTAAGAGAAGGACAACTCCTTGTTCCAAACCAGGTATGCAAAAAATACCCCAGGGATGCCGGTGCATAGTCGATCTGCCAGTACTGCTGTCCTGGAACAATGAGAGAACTAATGGGGATTGAACCCTCAAATAACAACCAGCAGTTTTAGCTTGCTGATTATTGCTGTTCAACATGTGTCCTGAATCATTCTTTTTCATGTGCTCCATTTATTAATATCAATAGAAAAAAAAAACATCACGGGTACATTTGAATTGAGATTTCTTAATTTTTTTAAAGAAAAATCCTGAATTATTTTACCAGGTGGAGTGCATTTTACCAGGTGGAGTGAATCGGTGTGTCGGAAGTATTTTCTTCAACAAAATTTTAACTACCCCAGTGTAAGAGTTTAGTGTTACGACAACCGAGCCAAGAATATCAGACTGTTTATTATTTAAGTAGATAACATTTTACGCAACAGAAACGGAAATTTTCTCTTCATTTCAATGTTTACAAATGGACAAATTTTCACGCTATCACCGCTGTTGATTTCCTGAAAAATGTCTGATTTTATAGATTTTTCTGGGAGGTTATACCAGATTTTTCCTAATCTTTCCTCTTAAGATTTTGACGATAATATACTTGTTTTTTTAAATTATTTTGTATTTCAATGTCGAGTTCTAGGCAGAAATTTCGCGTCATACTTATAGATAGAATAATCAAAATGTCGCTGTTTTCTGTTTGGGTTTTTTATTCAACTCAATAATCAGTTTTAATAGTTTATTCTGCAATTTCCAATATTTTTGCACTAAATCGTTGATAAATTCT
>OY735213.1:54880409-54907909 GCA_963457665.1 Thysanoteuthis rhombus
ACGCAACTATTTCAGCCTCTGAACCGAATTTTCTCTCTTTACTCTTAAGTCTTAACCTGAAGTCTGAACGTGTTATTCGTTTTAGGTAAGGAAAATAAAGTCAACTCAGTAGAAGTCTGACAAAAAAATATTCTCAGAGAAATCCAAATATATCCAAAAATGTTATCATAAAGATAAACTTGTATAATAAAATGCAATATTTGTAATTTGGTCCCAATTGGATCGAACCCATATAGCTATGAACACAAATATTTTTACGTTGGGTATTAACCAGTGGCGTATGATGCTTTGTACCTTGGATGTGCTGTGTGCTACGATTGTACAAAAACGTTTGTCTGTAAAATGCAACGGACAGTAAAAGCCTTTTTTGGTACAATGTTGGGAAGGTGGTCCCGACTGTAAACTGTTGAATTTTACACCCTTGCTCACAAAAAGTGAACAAATGAATAGAAATAAGAAAATTATGGAAAGAAAAATAAAATTCAGATTGGGCCTTATAATCCGCTGATAATACTCTCTAATCCAAATTCTGTCTTCCATTACCTCTAATTTCTATAATCAAGACCACCCTCTCTACATTGTGCCAGAAACGCCTCAAATGTCTCCTGTTTTTACAGACATTGAAATATTTTTGCATTTTTGCACATCTGTAGTATTCAGCACACCCGAGGTACAAAGCACCATACGTCATTGGTATATGCCTACGTTTGATTAGATTGTCATAAATCATATGCAAGTGGCCTGATGGATGAGTCAAGGGAGTTGCGTGTTTTGCACCAATGCCGATGGCCAGCGTTTAAATTAAAATAAAGGTGGAGATTTCAAATGCTGACTTTCGAAGCAGACATTGTCTCTAGGCATCTGTCACCTTTCGTGGACCCAAATTTGACTCGTCCAAGAAGGTTACTTTTCAGTGTTACACCGTGTTTCGTCAGCTTTACAATATCTATCACCAATTAATTAATTATTAATTATTTCTGCAGATATAAACAATCTAATTCATATGGAGCAATGATATTATCTATGTGTTAATTTCTGTTTTTCTCTAATGAATTTTCCAAACATTCGTTCAATCGATGTTGAAAACGGCTCACAAAAGTTGTGCGCCATTTTTAACATACTCAGGAAATTTACAATTTACAATCGACACTGCCTTCACTATTTTGGGCCTTTCTTTTCTAGACCAAAAAAATAAATTGATTGAAACAATCGATGTCAACTCGTGTGACGGAAAAAAGTGACCCTTTGGAATTAGTCAAATTTAGGTCCAATAAGGTTAACAAGTGGTAGTTTGTTTACTTGGAAAATTGTCGCTACACAACCTTCCAACCCTTGTGCACCTCTGTTGAATCCAGTAGACTACATGCGGCTATGAGTAGTTGGTGCAGGTATTAGGTAATGACTAGCGAACTAGTCTTGTCGATCATAATACTGTGAGTTCGATAGTCACTAGATACTCCATTGTTGTGACACTGTGTCAGACAAAACTAAACCGCTGAATGTATATCTTAAGTCAACGGTTGATTGGGAGCTTAAAAGGTCCGGGAAATACCTAAAATCGGCCAATTATTGTAGGCTCACTGGGACAATATGACTGGAGGTTTGGATGCAGTTACCCCCTGACAAAATTTTGAAATTCGAATAATTACAGGAACATTTTAAGGCCATATGCGATGGTATAATTTCTACTTGTACCTGTTTATGATAATAGTTCCACACAGCCGCTTATTCGATGTTTAAACTTGTGCACCGTTTTCAACATAAGTGAGTGTATGAAACTCTATAATCGGGGTAGGTATTTCAGAACCATAACAATCGGGTGGCCATTACACAGCCATCTGAATTTTGGCCACGTACAAGTAAGAATTACGGAATATAAAGAAGGTTATTAGAACATATTCTAAGGTCATTATCAAATATCATTCCTGACTCAAACGAGAACGATTGCTTGCGACGTACTCCCACCACTTAAATTTCACGTATTTCTCACTTACAGATATCTTTGAGATGAATAGGACACCACCCTTGTGCTCTCTTGCCAGAGCTTAGTTTCCATAAGACGGGTGCTTCAGTATCCTCTACTTTCAACACGAAGTGTGCATGACCCAGTCAGCGGAGATGGCGTATTCGGAGGAGGGTGTAGAGGCTGGGTATCCAGGTGCATCTCACCGTTTGTAACCACACTTTCTGAATCATGCGCTGTTGGCCTACAAGAATGATTTTCAGAATGTTTCTTCTTTCTTCAACAGTAAAATACAGTAGAACCTTGATTCGTTGAAGGGCTCTTTTTCAAATAGTTTTTCGTAATGAATTTTGTTATGTTTTTGTTTTTGTTTTTTTCAAATAGATAATGTCAAAAGGAAGTAATCTCCGAAGTGAGTGTATTCAATATGGTCAATATGACATGTATGAGAATAAATGCAAAGACATATGATACAATATGAGGGCTGATGGGGACTGTTTAATCGTATATTTCCTTTTATTCTTAAATATTTGATTTTATTTTTAGATAACATTTTTGAAGATATATGTGAAGTATGCATATAGACTTGGTCAGAGATAAGATAAGTTACACAGTAACCCTTTTCAGACGCCTGAAGGACGATAGAAACATCTCAAGTAGATTTATTGTCAAGATAAAGCGTGGTCGCTTGGAACCCCCGCAGATAAATAGCCAGTCACAGCCACTTGATTAAAAAGACATTAGGAGAAAGAAAGTGAACGATTCTTACGGCGGAAGTAAAAAAAAATAGACAGTACGTTAGGTCGCGTGAGAAAACAAAAGAAAGGAGGAAAATAGAAGAGGAAAGGGTGAATAGTCATCTAGTTTCGGTATGAATTAAAAGAAGAGGCAAAGTTAATTTAGTAAAAGAGGTATCAATAGAAAAGGGACGTTTGTCTATAAGATGACAGGACCAAATATTGGTCACCAGTAGAATACCAGAGTACTATAGTAGACAAGAGAGAGGGTCGGACAGTCTACGGGCCGCCAACCTCTGGTTGCTGGCCTCTGACCGTTGACAGTGGAAGGACTGAATGACCTCTTTCTTCCTCCCTCTCAACAATCTCTCTCTTTCTTTCTCTCTGAGTGAGGTTTTTGTTAGGTCTCCAAACGAAGACTATTACTGTATCTTCGATCGAAGAAGAAAAATAAAGGTTTGATCTTGAATCCCGACAGGAGCCTTGCATCTTTCGTTCCTTCCCTTGCTGCTACTGCAATGCAAATACATGCAAAGAAATGCATTGTTTCTCTTATAGACATACAAATATCCAATTTATCACGCAGCAATATATATCGACACCTAGTGTTATTTCATCAACCCCAGAAAGCAGATACCAGACGAGATAAATAGCGCAAATACGTTCCAATTTTTGAGACTCAACAAAATCCAGTACATTAAAAATGATCGATGGCACGATCTTTTTTTAGTTCATTTCATAAAGACTCTATTTTTAGCTCTTCATTTCTAGGGGCGTATCTACAGCGCTAACCAATGTATTACTACATTAGGTTATTAAACTTGCAATGTTTTTTGTTTTGTTTTGTTTTTTTCAAGCAGAGACTTAATTTTCAATAAGTTGAATCTGAACAATTTCAATCAATGTGACTCTTCAGGTGCACCTTTGAAGATTTATGTACGTAGTTCTATTTGACGTAAGTAAAACACACCAGAGAAATGAGAAGGAAATCATGTTTATGAGTTCAGACCCAAGATATTATCTTGATTTTTATTTTTAATTAAATGAAACATTGTCAACCACCATAAAAATTAACCAGGCATAGATTATTTTGCTTTCATGACCTGCTCTCTCCGAAGACCCTGGTGGGTTGATGTAATACCTATATTTTCGTTGGTTACTTTTCGCAATAATATAATTATCATATCACAAACATCTTCAATGTTCGATACACTCGAAAAGTTTCCTTTTTAATTTCATTGTCACAAGAAGCCGCCTTTTTCTTGGAAAATACATTTAAAAAAGAAGCATTACATGTTTGATACAAATAGAAAAACTAGAAGGCACCCAGAGAGCGCAAACTTCTGCCAACAACATACACCAACCACAAATGAAGGAAGATCAGGAAAGGTAACTGTGGAAAGATTTCTGGATCTGCCCCTAGATTCAAGCAAGACAAGGTCACCGCTCCTACACATAGAAAACAGATATTTTTTTTATACCAGAATTTTCTCCAGTCACCCTCCTTATGAAAAGGGCAAAGGTCTTGTTCCAATGTAATTAACTTTTATACATGTTTTGGGCGTTTTTTTGGTCTCGTCCCATTTTCGTCATGAGTGCATGGTGATACCTGTTATTATTATCATTATTATTCAAGTACATTATTATAATCTCTTGAATTAAAATGTGTGCATAAACCTGTTTGATTAATTTGCTTTTACTTTTTCAAAAATGCAGTTAGTTCATCAAACTGAAAAGATTCCAAATTACTGAATTAATGAAATGTTTAATAAAAACCAGGGAGGCACGAAGACCAAAATGAACAAAAAGTATTTGTTACGTTTTTGTAGTTAAGACATTTTATATTTGACAAATTTTTGTTGCGACAGAATTGTCCAGATCTCTTTCATCAAGCTTGAAGTAAAGTCCAATTGATTTCGTTATACAGTTGATGACTTCCGTTACAAAATTGCATAGACGGACGCCAACTACATTTGTAGAGTTCAGTGGGTTGCTCAGTACCCAGGGCCGTACCTAAGGCGATGCAAACGGTGCAGCTGCATAGGGCCCAAAGATTATGGGGTCCCTTCCCCCCAAAATACGTCTTTGTAATATATCAATGTTTTCTTTTGTTTTTGTTTTTTTGCAGATAGAAAGTGAAAGGTCTCAACTAAACATGTTTGATGATTCATTATCTTACACAAAGATTAATAATTGATCGATGAAGGACTTTGAATTATATTGAACATTATCTTATGAATATATCATTTTCGTTTTGATCTGTCCCTAAATAATTGTAGAATACAAAAATAAAAAATAAATGTTATGTAATGGTCTCCATCAATGGTAACTTCGGCTCCATCAATAGCACAATTGTATTCGAACTAAATAGGCCAAAAAGATTATGTCCCTAGTGCCATGGTTCTCAAACCTTATTGTATGGTAGCACACAGAGAAATACATTTGGTTTGAGCGGCACACGAACTTCAAAAATAAAACGAATAACGCAGAACCATTTCATTAGCCAATAAACAAAACACCAGGATAATAATATATACTCATCAACTTTTCTCTTTTCACCCGTCGCTAAGGTTGATATCTAACAAAATCTAGTGATAAAACCACTAGACTGGTAACCCATGGTAGAATGGGGACAGACACAATACTCGGTGTGGATACGATAAAAACTCGAAATACATATTTGCGTATCCGGAAAGAAGATATTCGACACACTCGGGAGAAGTTACGGCACACTATTGTGTCAGAGAACATCGTTTGTGAGCCTAAGGCCTACTAGCTTGGTGACAGGTTGAAACGGCCCACCAAGATTTTGCCCAGTTGCCCGGGTCGGCCAATCCACCCCAGAATATTCAATGGTGCCAAGAGTGATAATAAACCGTGATTGAAACCATGATTCAGCAATTTATAATATCGACTTGTTGAACTACGAGAGTGAAAACCTAGCCGTCATTTGAAATCAAAGCAAAGCAGAACTCGAAATTACGCCAACTGGCGATCCAGAATCAGGGATTTTTTAGTAGAAGAGTCGACCAATGAGAAGAGAGAGTTATTCTTAAGCTGACCATTGATTGACTCAGCGAACCATCCTACTTTGTATATATATATATATATATATATATATATATATATATATATATATATATATATATAATGGAATAAAGATTCGCTACACGAACACGTTTATGTTTCTGCCCCAAACAGAGCTGAAAAATAAACGTGTTCGTATAGCGAATCTTTACCCCACAATACTTCAAGTTCTACTCTAAATCAACTCAATGTTGAATGTCTCGAGCATTCATTGTAAATACCTTTTATTCCACACACACACACACACACACACACACACACATATATATATATATATATATATCATCTGTCATCATAAGTCCACTGCAGGAAAAAGGAGGAAACCATTTCCTTCCATGACGACCGTGATTGCACTAATCTCTGTCATGTCTTACCGGCTAACCTTTCCATCTCGTTCCCCCATTTTGTGTTTAATCATTTTGTGCCACGTTTATTGCCCCATAGTCACTAATCGGTTAGCCTTTTGCTCCATCTGTTGTCTCTTCTTGTTATTATGTGCCCTGCCCAACTCTATTTGTGTTGCTTGTTCGATATCTTTCACTCTGGTCCTCTTGCGAATTCATGTTGACTTTTCTGTATCGCTAATTCCTAACATTTCTTTTTTTATTGCCCTCTGTGAAAATTAGAGCTTGTTTCCGGGTGTATTTTTTTAATTTTCAGATTTACATCCGTACTCGATAATTTTTATAATGTATTGGTTGTCTATTTCACATTTTAAGCATATTGGTAATTCATCAGTTTGTCTCTATTTATACCAAATGCTTTTTATAACGTTGTAACTTGACCTATGTGAATATATTTCTTAACTTCTTCTAAGGCATCACCGTTGATTCGTTATGTTTTTCGTCCCCTCATTTTCTGTCTTTCTCTATTTGGATCAGTTAACATGTTTTGTAGATCCTCACAATTCCTGCTATTAATGTAATATCATCACAATACCTGTACTTGTTCAAATATTCTCATTCTATGTCAACTCCAAGGTTTTCCCAGTCAGTTTTCCCACGGACGCATTTTGCTGATATTATGTCACCTGTTCTTTCCCAATCTTTGTCTTCACGAAGACTAATTATTGCAGGGCCATTTTCGTACATATTCTAAATTACTTTTATATGATGTTCATTCATACCTAGTCCTTTCATCGTGTTGAAGACTGTCGCATGTTTCATTGAACAAAGTGGTTTCTGTTATTCTAATGTCTTTTCGATTAGCTGATTCAGTGTGTGTAGATGGTCTGTTGTCGAATAGCCACTCCTAAACCCGGCCTGTCGGTGCAGTTGATTTTTATCTAAAGTGTTTTTAATCTTGTAATATAGCCTCAATTGCCAAGGTCTTTATCGTCCCCTTTCTTGTGTGGTGGGAGTGGGATCTTTATTTCTTGAAAGAAGTTCGGCGACACTTTCCTTTCTCATAAGCATTGTGTGAATAGTTGCGCTAGTCTGTTGTGATAGACTTCTCTCGCATCTTTTAGAAGATTTATCATTATGCCTATCACCCTTCTTATGGATAGATTTGGATCTCGTAGTATTCGCAGGTTATTTCATTTTTTTCGTTGATTTCGCCTATTCCGTCTGCAAGAGTCTGTCACTTGCCAGTGTTGCCTGCAGCTCGAGCGCGCTTCAAGCTCTCTCCCTTTCCAATATCCTCTCCAGGATTCTCTTCCTTCTCTCTCATCTCATTTTTTTTACCTCTCTGCTTATTAAGTTCTGCTCTTTTGGTTCCGTTGTATTTAGTCTGTATAACAATATTTATCTTTTTCTCAGTTGATTCTAAAGTTGTCTGTGAGTATTTTCCTGTGTTATTCTCCACATACAGCATTACCTTAGATTGAGCAGTTTTGATTAATGCAGAGCTTGAGGTAGTACAATCAAGGTATTGCTGTACAAATCAATATTAGTAATTTTAAGCTAAAAAGAAAAACAGATTAAACTAGATCATAATAAGACTTTGAACGGTGAGATTTTGAACAGTAGGGAGCATTTTGAAACAAACTAATCGCACAAATCAAGGTATATCAGTATTCATGTATGTACGTATATATGAGAGAGGGAGGGGGATGGTGATAAACGTGCTAGTATATGATATAGACTTGATAGTGAAGAGACTAGCGATAGACTACATGGGTTTCTGAAGAAATTGCTTTTGATGAGGAAAAACAGGCTGATATCACTTATCCTACTCTCATCTCAATATACTTTGCGATGCTTCTTTCCAATGTTTTCTAAGATTGTGATAGGGGTATAAACTTTTGGTTTCAAACAAGAGATGGGTTTTTGATTGGAGGCGATTCAACTGCAAGTCCAGGATATTCAGTGCTTTAATTCAAGAACTGCTTTATGCAGATGAGGCCGCTTTTTTGGTGCATACCGTAAAGTATATGCAAGTTATGATGGACCGATTTTCCGTTACTTGTGTTGCGTTTGAGCCCACAATAAGTTTGAAGAGGACAGAGGTTATGCTCTCTCCAAGTGAAGCCCACATTGAGTGGAATATCTTTGTGGAAGAAACCAGATTAGAAGTTGTAGACATGTTCATGGATGGAAATTTAGATGCTAAAATCTACTCTAGAATCGAAAAAACTAGCACAGCTAGAAAAGAGAGTGTTGTAGATCGTGGAATAACTATTCAAACTAAAGTCAGTGTTTATAAGCCATGTGTTCTTGTGACTCTTTCGTATTTATCAGGGACGTGGACATATCAGAAACACATCGTCGGAATCTAAAGCTGCACGAAAGATTCCACCAAAAATGCTTGAGGCACATTCTTGATATCAAATGGCAGACATTGAGGTGCTTCAGAGAGCTGAGTGTCTGACAACAGAGTCGCATAGCATCATAAGTCAAATGCGTTGGGCAGGGCACGTTGTACGCATGAGCAATGAACGACCCCACAAACGGCTTTTTGCAGTCTTGAAAGCGTCCGCAACACAAGACGAGGAAGAGTTACAGGGATTGCATAAAGGATAATCTCAAGAATTTGGGAATGGGTGTGGGAAACTGGGGAGAACAGGCACTGCACCGAATTGAATGGAGGAGCCCTGTTCAGGAAGCTTGCATGTTTGAGGAAAGGCTGAACTGAAACGGTCTTTAAGCAAAGGCACTTCTGTGGATCTGCCGGAAAATGCAAAAGAGTGGAAGTGTGAAGTCTGCGGTCGTACTCTTCTTCCAAAAGCAGGCTTTGTAAATCACGTTAAATCACACCGAAAACTGCAGAAATAAATTGCGTGTAAATATATTTTACCTCTATGTGACTAACCCTGAACTGAATACAAATGTAAAAGTGCACAGGGCTGAAATTTCACAGACAGATTCAATCGATCCTGAGAGCTGTCTGACTTTTGTCTCTTATGGGTACTTTGGACTTTGCAGATCAGTAGCTGGTCTTGAAAGCCACCTTAGAGCACATGGGCGTGGTGGAACGAAGCAGAGTGACCAGGTAAATATGAAAAGATGAAGCAATCATATATATGACTGAAAGAGAGAGAGAGAGAGAGAGAGAGAGAGAGAGAGAGAGAGAAGAAGAAGAAGAATGGTGATAAGCATATTAATAGATAATACAGACTAGATAAATAGGGATTGTTAAGGGATTACGAACAAACAGATGGACCAATAGGTAAATATGAACAGGCAAACAGATAGACATGAAGAGACTGAGATATATAGATACAAAGAGACCGATAAATAGATGATTATGAACAGACAAATTAATAAATATATATATATATATATATAGAGAGAGAGAGAGAGAGAGAGAGACAGACAGACAGACAGACAGACAGACAGACAGAAAGGGGGAGATGCAAAGATAGACAGACAGATTGAGAGAGACAGTGGAAAAGAGACGAGGGGAGATAGATAAATACATAATGAACAGAATGAAACATACATGCATACATGGACGTAAGGTAATGATAAGAAAGGGGGCGGGAGAGGAGAAAATATTTTACGGAATTTGAAAGTGGAGAAAGAGGGGGGAAGATAAATAGAAAGAAAGAAATCCAAGATGGATGCTGGAAGAAATAAGGAAAAAATGAAAATGAATGAAAAAGTATAAACGTGTCAATCCTTGTTATGTTAACTTTAATGCTGTTTTAAAACATACCAATTTGTAGGATGATTGAATGTTCTACTAGTATTAAAGTTACAAGTAGAAAACTGGTGAAAGATTTCGTATCAGAACAGGGTGTTGATTAGACACCATCTTTAGTATTTTTGTGGTAAGTTTTTACTTTACTTTGGGTTTAATCCCTTTCTAGTTATTTTGCATTGTTTCAGTCTTTCCTTCCTGATTTGGTGTTAGGTAAATTCTCTCGAGACATAAGTTACACTTTCGATGACTGTTTAAAAAAAATATGAGCAGCGTAATATTCAATTAACGACGCTCATTTATAAATCACACTAAAATAAGATAAGTACATAAAGTACAGCCAACTTCGAATTGACAAAACAATAAATTACAAAAGTAAATTGGGATGAAAATACACACTTTCCTATTTACTCTGTGATCTGCAGGCACGGCCACGTCTATTATTTGGTAGGTTCTTCTTTTCTTGTCTACGCTTACCAGGTCCGGTCTTCTCGTTTGGATGGCAGGGTCAGTTCGGGAGTCAAAGTCCGAGATTAATCTATGGCTTCTATTTTCCAAGACTGTCATCGGTTTGGTGCTGATACCACTTGTCTACATGGTTGAATCCCATTCGTTTGCTCAGTTCCCAGTGTATCATTGTTGCTACCCTGTCGTGTCTATTTTTGAACTCCTTCTGGGTTAGTTGACTCTATTCACTGGTTATGTGGTTTAAAGTCTCATCCCTTTTTCTGCATAGACGGCATTTAGTGTTTGTTTGGGTTCTGTCGATTTCCGCTTTGATATGATTTGTCCTGATGTATTTGTTTTGGCCTGCCATGATGAGCGATTCTGTTTCTCTCTTCAGGTTTCCTTCGCATAGCCATGCCTATGATCTCTCGTCTGCAGCGTTTTGTATCTGTCTTTTGAATCCTCTGTGTAGTTTTTCCTGTTCCCAAGTTGTGCTGCTTCTTTGTTTGGTACTTTTCTGTGATTCATTGCACTGATTAGGGCACTCTTTATAATGTCTTCACAACTTTCTTGAACATATTATTATTATTATTACTATTATTATTATTAATATTATTATTAGAAATCTCACACCAGTTGCCTGGTGGTTACCACTGGAGGCTGAGTGACAGCAAGTCTCCTCAAGTCTCCAGCCCTCCTCTCCACAATCTCAAAGTCCACAGCAATACTGTGGTCTACAGTTTCATACCAGTTGCCCGATGGTCATCGCTGAAGGCTGAGTGATAGTAAGTCTCATCAGATCTTCAGCCAACATCTCATCTCATCCTTGCCTATCACACCAGTGCTGTGGTTCACACTTCTGCTACTATTTGGGGATGTGTGTGTGTTTTTTTTCTTCTTCCTTCTTCCTCTGTTAGACCACTGCTAACGTAGATCTTATATTTCTAGCACTTTCCTCAGTATCAATGCAGTTCCTAGCAGTGCTGTGGTCTGTACAGTCTCAATCCTTCCTTTTATTCCGAGTTCCTCTAATCTCAGCCTCAGTGTCTTCTTCAGTTCTCTTGCCAGATCTTGGTATTTTTCCAGTTTTTCACTTTCCTCTTTACTTTATAGTCTGCAGGTATGGCTATGTCTAATATTTGGCAGGTTTTCCTCTTCTTGTCAACGATTACTTGGTATGGTATTTTTGCTTGGATGAGGTGGTCTGTTTGGATGTCAAAATCCCAAAGTAATTTGTGGTTTCCATTCTCCACGGCTCTCTCCGGTTTGTGCTGGTACCAATTCTCTGTATTGTTAAATCCCTTCCGTTTACTCAGTTCCCAGTGTAACACTGTTGCTACTCCATCGTGTCTGCGTTTTGAGTTGCCATGATCAGCGATTCCGTTTCTCTCTTCAGGTTTCCTTTTCGTAACCATGTCCATGATCTCTGGTCTGCTATATCCTGTATTTGTCTTTTATATTCTCAGTATAATTTTTTCTGCTCCCATCTTTCTTTCCTTGCTTGCCGTGCTGCTCCATTGTTTCCTTTTTTTTTTTGGTTGTTCATTGCGCTACTTCGTGCACTCTTCATGATATCTTCACTGTTTGTTTGCCCATGCTTTTTTTTAGATCAGCTTTGGCCCTTTATACTGAGGAGCCATTCTTCGCCTTATTTTCTCTTCACGTGTAGTCTATCCGTGTCATCTCTGGGATGTAAGACTTTATACATTGTCATAAGCTTCCTTGTTCGCCGGTCCTTTGTTTGGAGTTCTTCCTTTGTCCATCCAAGGAATGGTCCAGGTGTTCATTCCTTTTATAAGATTTCTGCTGTTTAATTTGGTCTCTAATATTTCACTTATCCTCTTAAGGCATTCTCTTTTTATTTTCTCCTTCATTTCTTCCCGTTTCATCGTGTCTTGTGCGGTCAGTGCTCTAATCTTCCTGCTGTCCGGGTATTATTGGATGTCAGGATTGGCTGGATAGATTAAGATTCGGGAATTTGAACTCGATAAACGTTAAGAAAATGCATTCTTGCCATACAAAACAAACTGCTCTAAATGAATCTGACATCAGTTTGAGGGGACTTTTTTTTGTTTTTGAGAAAAAGTTACTTTTTTTAGAGGAAGCGAGTGAACTAAATCTAAAGTGGGTGGTCGATTTACAATGAACGTATGATGTGAAACCGGACACTGAATTTGCGTCCTTCTTTGCAACACCCGATCTTCAATTCCCAATGAGAATATCTGCTCCAGTATCACTTTTACTGAGTCCCATAATGAATAACATGAGATTTCAATGAGTTTCCATTCGGGAGTGTTCCCGAGCCCACTCGGGGATAGGGGGTGGTTGCGCCTGTGGGTGTACACCCCCGGGCGGGCTCGGGAACACTCCCTATGGGAAACTCTATTAAACCTTATTTCATTCGTTATAGCATAATGTAGCTAAATGCAGTAATATATATATACACGCACACACACATATATATATATATATATATATATATATATATATATATATGTGTGTGTGTGTGTGTGTGTGTTTATATATACATTATATATATATATATATATATATATATATATATACATTGGGTTATGTTATGTAGAAACTCTTATTTGAAATGATCTCTGGTCGTTTCTCGGTTAATGTATCACTCAATCTAGACAACATAAACAGACTAAAAAAAAATGGGGCTTGTGACCAGAAGCGTTGCTCTTATCACAGAGCTAAACAGCCGCCGGTAATACAAAGGCCCAAATAGCTGTTTTCAAATTCTTATCTCACTTATTCTCGGTCTAATTGTTTCTCCAATGCGACAGTTATGGATTAAGAAATTGATGTAAATGATCCGACAGAATGATCATAAAATGCATTCGATTTCCTGTGGCTGACCCATTTTCTTTGTTTATTCTATTCACGTTGTCTATGCTGTCCACTATTCGGATAAGCACAATCTCTGTTTTTATTTCTTGACATTTTAGGGGCTATTATTGATTTTGAGCGGGGATGAGTTGGGGTTAAGTATCAACCAGATAGACAACTCTTCCATATAGCAATGTGTGTTCACTCCTTTAATCTTTTTTTTTTTTTTTTTTTCGTTTTCGTCAACTCGATTATATAAGGATTATTCAAATACACACAGCTAGGATGCCTTCCTCATATCTAAATATTTTTTCTGGATAAAAAATATATCATACACTTTTCAAAAAGATTTTCTTTTATTTATTTTTTAACAAAACATATCACAGATTCATTAAAAAGCTTTTCCTCTTTTCAGCATCACTAGATGAAAAGTTAACATGACTTTATAAGGATTGTTGAAATATACACGACTAAAACCCCTTCCTCATATATACATATTTTTCCTAATAACAAAGATATCATACAATTTTCATAGAAGATTTTCCTTTTATATTTTTTTTGACAAAACCTATCACAGATATAAGAAAAATCCCTTTTTCATTCATAAGAAGATGAAAAGTTTACCTGACTAGAGGGAAGAAGTGAAAGAGAGGGGAAGATATGTGTAGATATATAGATATAATGAATAAACATTTTGAAATAAACCAAATGGCAGTAACTTTTCCGTCATAAAATAGGCTTATTTCAAAGAAAAATCTGTTTGTATGTGACAATCTAACGCCCCTCAGCACAATTTGCCCCCCAATGGGGCGATATCATCCCCACTGAGACACATTGCTCAGAAAACTGGACCATTACCGCTACCGATTATTTGTTAAAATAAACTCTATAACTCTAAATGGACCTCTACGGACCCAAGGGGTCAACGCCCCCATTCTTTGTTAATCTTGGTGTCGTGTCACCCTTGTAAAAAAATTTACAACCCGTAGGATGCAGCTATCTCTCTAAGATTTGAAAATGCTTTATTTAGCCTGGCGTAAATTGACATTTAGAGGTCAAAAGAGTTAAACACAACCTTTCCTATGTTCATCCAGCAGACAATAACCTTTGTACCTAAATTTTCAGCGCGTAGGATGCTACCGTTTCGGAGCCAATAAAACATAAATGTATTTTTGTGTGTGTGTGTGTGTGTGTGTGTGTGTGTGTGTGTGTGTGTGTGTGTGTGTGTTTGTATATGTGTGTGTATTTGTGACTCAAGCAAGAGGGAAGATATCTGACGCCACGACACCACAAAACATGATGCCCTTAGTTTCGGCCTTTAATTCGCAACTGGTATCCAAACCGATATATATATATATATATATATATATATATATATATATATATATATATATATGTGTGTGTGTGTGTGTGTGTGTGTGAAGATAGAGAGAGGTGAAAGTCTACAAAGCTTAACAGCTTCAAACACTTAACATATATATAACAAATAATTCATATCATTTCAGTCAATTACTTCCCAATATCTGTTAATGCAATTCATGTTATTTTTCCACTGTTTTCTTCTATAGACAAGTTGATAATATTATACCAT
Organism: Thysanoteuthis rhombus; assembly: GCA_963457665.1. Taxonomy (NCBI): domain Eukaryota; kingdom Metazoa; phylum Mollusca; class Cephalopoda; order Oegopsida; family Thysanoteuthidae; genus Thysanoteuthis; species Thysanoteuthis major. The sequence goes on from OY735213.1 coordinate 54,895,159, forward strand.
GTGTTGATCAAATACCACCCGACTTTCTGTTATGATTTTGATGCATAGTTTCATCTTATTATTTTCTAGGGTCGAGTTATAACACATGTAGTTTCTTATTTCATATAAGGTATTATCATAATATATCATATATTATAATATGTGGATATCATTTATATCGCACATCATTCGACCTTTTGAAACAAAAGGCTCACGTACGTAGGTTACCCAAAAAAGTATTAGACGTTGAGGGATCAATAAGTATAAGAACTGAAGTGATTCGTTGTTCCTTGTTCGTGTCAATTCTATTGAGTGTTCATCCACGATAATATTAAATCCGTTTTGTCATGTTTATATTTTCCTATATATCGCAATATTTGGTCAAAACATCTCATTATATTAATTGTTAAAATATCCATTTCAGTAATGCACTATATACTTGAAATTTCATATAATGTTACAATCACATATATTTGAGTATGTGTGGTGGTGGGGTGCGTGCACGTGAGTGTATGTTTGTGTGGGCATATGTTTGTCTATGTGGGTTTGTAAGGAGATAAAGAGAGATGGGAAGAGAGAGAGAGAGATTAAAGGCCACACAGAAGGAATTTTCAAAAAATTCACCCAACCTTTCCAGCTACCGAACGTCTGAACGTAGGCCAGTGGTTAGCATCCAAATTTTTTTTAGGATATACGAGATGTGAACCCCATAGTTCAGGAAATTTATGAAGGGAAATGGCAAAAGAGAAAACATTTATAGAGGGTGAAGTTTCTCTCTTAGTAGAGTGATTTTGAAAGCTGCATGAAATATTCGCAGAGACTAGGGAAACTGTGTAACTTGACAGATTAATAGATTGAATGATCTGTTCGAATTCGATGAACTTTTGGTTAATATCTTCATGATGTGAGTGTGTACATGTGTATGCATGTGCGTGTGTATTTGTGCGTGCGTGTGTGTGTTAGGGTGTGCGCGAATGTACAATTTTCACGTTATACATGTACGATGCGCTGCTTAAAAATTAGTGGAATTTGAACAACGCACGGAAACAGAACGTTCTGCAAATAGACACTGCTCCTATTTAATGGTCACTGATGCCCCTGGGAAAGATATGAATTCACTTTCCCAACGAAAAGAGAGGCTTAGTGAACATTTCACCAGACCACTTTCCCATAACTATCTTATTTCCAAAACAGTAGCAACTGTGAAAAAACTTTTAAATCCGTTGTCAACCTTGACAAAGACCTGTCAAAATAAATATGCACAATACAAGTATTGCCTAGAAGCTATCCAGCCAGTTGAAATTAATGAAAAATAGATTGCGTTTCCCAATTTTCAAAATAGTCTCTTTCTGAATCGCCATCAGCTGTCTTTCGATATTTACAGAAATGTGTGTATTGGAACTTAATACGTCAGAAGTCTACTAATCCTGCAAAAACCGTCGCAGCAGCTGCTTTGTCAGATTACATAAAGACTCAGAGCTGTTTAAGCTGTAAAAATGGGTAAGACAAGGTGATACCAGCTCACCCAAACCCTTCACAGTGGCTCAGGATGATCTTCAGAAACCTAGACTGGGAAAACAAAGGAGTCAAAATAGACGGCGAATACCTGAGTAACCTCAGATCTGAAGACAAGATCGCCCTTTTTGCAGAGAACCTTCAGGACCTCCAACTAATGCTAAACTGAACTAAACAAAGGAAGCAAGAAAATGGGCCTTCACATGAACTTCAGCAAAACAAAGATCATATACAACAAATATGTCGGAAATAAACACACAATAATCAAAAGCTGGACAAATAGACCACTAAATCTACGGAGAACAACGATTTTCCATGACATCCCCCCAAAAAGTAATCAAGTGAAGAATCACCCCAGGATAGCAAGCCTCCAGCAGAGTAAGCTCAACCATCAAGAAACAGAAAGTCCCATTAGTCTCGAAAAGAAGAGTACACAATCGATGCATCATCCTGATATTCACTTATGGAACTTAAACATAGAACCTAACCAAGAGACTGTGATGTTGAGCATGATTCTCTCATGCGCATGCTGCATGCTTCTCAGTTTGCAGGTCTATCTCGTGGTTAGGTTCCATGTTTCAGCTCCATTGGCTACTATCGGGAGGACGCATTTGTTGTACATTGTACTTTTCAGGACACCAAGTTCTTTTTAGGACACCAAACAATGCAACTGTTTTGAAGAATTTTAAATTAAGGAGGATCTGACCCGTAAACTGACAACCAAGAGACGAGCTTATGAGAGAATAATGCTCAACGTCACATTGAGAGATCATAAGACTGTGCAATATATATATATATATATATATATATATATATATATATATATATATATATATATATTTATAAAGGGAAAACAGGAGCCTGAGACATCATAGGAACCATTAGGAAACTCAAATGACAATGTGCTGGGTATTGATCCCCATAGATCAAATGCAGAACCGAAACCGACAGAATGTGAGATGGTGAGACGAACTGGACAGGTTCAGAAAATATTGGCTCCACGACGTCCACGATAGGGGGATGTGGCGAATCCAGGTGAAGGTCTACGTCCAACAACGACGGATGATAAAAGACTGATAATGATGAGCACTGACTGTCGGTTCGTTTGGTGAATTCAGTGCCTATCCCCCCCCCCCTCGCTTTCTTCCGATGTGAATGACTCTGACCTGGGTGGTAATCTGCACAGGCTACTACGCTATCGGGTTACCTTTTTGAGGGGATAGCAAAACTCTACAATCAGCTCACATCTACCCAGGATTGGCAGACTCCTATTGCTAGTTCGGGCCTTTGCCAGGAGAAGGAAGCTCCAATAAAACCTACGACCAAGGGGCCCTGCTCCTATTCGTGAGACTTTGGTGGATAATAAGATGTAAACCCTTGGTTTAAAGGGTTGGGTTGGCCCCGAACACCTTGCATTCAATATTGAAATTCTAATGCGCAGGCAAGGAGGGGTGAGTATTCTATGTACATGGCTCTAACCTAGAAGGATCTCAAGGTATCAAGGTATTATAGTAATTAAACTATTGTATTCAAAATTTTCTATTATATACAAGGCAATATAAACTAAACAACTAAAAACAATACGATAAATGTAAGGTGCATAAAACATTAACTACATGAAAAAAAAGAAATTAATATCATACTGTACATCAACATTATCATCAGTCTTTTATCATCCGTCGTTGGACATAGACCTTCAGCATGATTCACCACATCTTTCTGTCATGAGCGTCGCGGATCCAATACTTTCTGAACCTGTCTAGTTCGTCACCCCATTCTATATTCTAACTGCTCCAGTTACACATGTGATCTCTGGGGATTCATGCTGTAAGTTGTGATGTCTATCGATTGTCTGTCATTCTTGCAACACGACCAGCCATTTGTCATTAGATTTTTCCTTTTATACATCGTGCTGTCTTGCGATCTACCCGCTCGCTGTGATGTTTGAGCACGATTCTTTCATGTGCATGTTACATGCTTCCAAGTTTGCAGGTCTGTCTCTTGGTTTGGTTCCATGTTTCAGCTCCATTGGTTACTATCGGGATGATGCGTTGGTTGTACACTCTTGTTTTTAGGACACCAAACTCCTTTTTAGGACATCACACTTGCTTTTCACGCACCAGGCAATACAATTGAATCGAAGAATTTTAAATTGGGGGGTTCTCTCAAGATCAGTTGACCAATCGAGAGAGTCACTCCATTTCAAGCAGATAATCTTAAAGAAGTCCCAGAAAAATAACATAAAATGATTATTGAGGAAAACTCTTCCAAAATCTTCACCCGCGATTCCAAGCCATTCATTTGTATACAATGTTTAGGTGAGTGTGTGTGCGTGCTAGCGATTGTGTATGTGTGTGTGTGCATGTGTGTGTGTGTGAGCATAAGGGAGAAGCAGAATAAAGAAAAGCCATTCCTCGAGATAGTAATGGAAAGAGATTAGGAATTTGTATAATACATAATAACTGACAAAATATATATAAAAAAAACAACAAACATAAAAAAATAAACAAAGAAGGGAATAAAAGATACGGTGAATGAAAAAAAAAAGCTTAAGGAATGAAAGAAAAAGGAAGAAAACAAAACGAAATGAAAGAAATAACCCATGAAAGAAAACAAGAGGTGGTGTGAGGGTTGAGGGGCGGGGTAGAAGAAAAGAAAGAGCAAGAGGTTAGGAAAGAATTGAATGAAGCATATGCTTAGCATGTGTAGTCACGACGGCCACCATATTTTGTCTGCGTACTCGTGGCTCTAGGAAATCTCTATAGCCTCGCAGTCCCCACTTACTTGAAGAAAAAAAAAAGAACGACGGACAAAAAATTGTTTAAAAGCTGTAGATACTGAAAAAAAAAGAAAAAAGAAAGAAAGAAAAGAAGGAAGGAAAGAGAGAGAGAAAGAGGAGGGAGAGAGGGAGAGAGAGAGAAAGAAACGTTCAATTTAACTTGTAGGCTCGTAGAAACACTTCAGGACATGAGAAAATTTCAAAGTCATAAAAGATAGAACTTAGCCGACGGCCGCCGTCACCTCCCTTATTTCAATTCCATCCCTCCTCAAAGTAACTGACATTCTCTGATATGACAGAAGCAGACAAATATGTCCGACCAGACAAATTCCAAAGAAACAATAATAATAGTGATAATAATAATCATTTGGAGTATGACCTATGTTGGTGCAGTGCCAATAGTAGTTGGAGTCCTTAGTATGATATCTAACGATTAAAAAGTCTGGTTGAAGAGGTTAATGTTAAGTATTAGCATTGAGTGGCCTCAGCTGGGAACTGAAAAATTGGTCAGAACTGTCCTAGAAATCTAATGTTGCTGGATGAAACATACTCCCTAATGATTAAACTGGAATCTACCAAAAGTGAGTTATCAACTGCTATAATAGGGCTGGTTAGTCACATAACAGAAACTGTCGCGTCATCAACGTTTTTGACGGCTGCCCGTGTTGGTAGTGATCAATCAAAATATTGGACAAAGGGGTGATCAATGTGTAAGTTATGTCTGGCGCCACTTGTTAGGCAGTGATCACTGGAAAGAAGTCTGAATTTTCAAAACCAAGGGACCAATTTGATATATACTTACATTGCCAAATGAATCCCCCCACAATAAGAGATGTGGGTGGTTACATTTTTATAACCATATGAAGACAAAATGTTTACCAACCTTTTGGTTCCATTAGAGTGGCCTGTCCGCGCGATTCGTACACGGACAGTCAGTCGGACTGACCAAAAAGCTGAAGAAACATATGTCGACGGTTTTGATGAAAGTTCATAATAATAATAATAATAATAATAATAATAATAATAATAATAATAGGAAAGTGCTAGAAATATAAAGACTGCAACACTAATTGTTAACAGTGACCTAACAAAGGAAGGGAAATGAAAGCGGAAACGTAAACCACAGCACTGGCATGATAGGCGAAGGAGAGAAGAGATGTTGGCTGATGACCTGAGGAGACTTATTGTCACTCAGCCTTCAGCAATGACCACTGGGTAATCGGTGTGAAACTGTAAACCGTAGTGTTACTGTGGCCTATGAGAACTAGGAGAGACAGGCTGGAGACTTGAGGAGACTTGCTGTCCCTCAAACTCCAGCGGTAACCACCAGGCAACTGGTGTGAGATTGCGAATAATAATAAAGTGGTATCAGCACAAGCCAGAGGCAGTTTTGGAGAATGACAACCACAAACTACTCTGGGACTTTGACATCCAAACTGACCACCTAATCCAGGCAAGAAGACCGGACTTAGTAATAGTAGACAAAAAAAGGAAGGCCTGCCAAATAGTAGACGTTGCTGTGCCTGCAGACCATAGAGTAAAAAAGGAAGGTGAAAAAAGGGAAAAATACCAGGACCTAGCAAGAGAGTTAAGGAAGATGTGGAACATGAAAACCAGGGTAGTACCGGTCATAGTGGGCGCACTAGGAACTGTCCCCAAAACGCTGAGGGTGAGACTGGAGGAGATCGGGATTAGGGGAAGGATAGAGACCGTACAGACCACAGCACTACTGGGAATTGCACGGATCCTGAGGAAGGTGCTAGAGATATAAGTACTGCAACGAATCGTAGCTCTGTCATGATATGCGAAAGAGAGAGGAGACGTTAGCTGAAGACCTGAGGAGACTTATTGTCACTCAGCCTTCAGCAATAACCACTGGGCAACCGGTGTGAAACTGTAAATCGTAGAATCACAGCAACCTATGCGTACTAGGAGAGGAGGGCTGGAGACTTGAGGAGACTTGCTGTCACTCAAACTCCAGCGGTTACCACCAGGCAACTGGTGTGAGATTCCAAATAACAATAATAATAATAATAATAATAATAATAATAATGATAATAATAATAATAATAATAATAATAATAATAATAATAATAAGAAGAAGAAGAAGAAGAAGAAGAAGAAGAAGAAGAAGAAGAAGAAGAAGAAGAAAACAAAACATGAAGATCAAGAACAAGAACAAAAAGTTGTCGAACATGAAGGCAACAGTTATGATGATAGTGGCTCGATCACTAGGAACATTCCCTCAGAACTTCGCAAATATGTTATAAGAACTAGGAATCTGGAAAAGGACTGAGACTACCGGGACGACAGCACCACTGAAATTGTTTAGAATACTGAATAGATTAGACGGACTTTCTGTCACTTGATCTCCAGTGAAAGCTACCTGCAAATGCCGGAGTAAAAGCTCAACGAATACAATGATTATAAAACTCGCCATCGTAGTCTATAGTTGAAGAACCGTAGCTTCAAAATTTGAATTCATGTAAAAATGATTCCATCGAAGAATGAATATAGTTAGAATAAATTCTTTACACAACGTCACTTGTGTCTTCAACTGGAAAACATCTGGAATAGAGTGGAAAATATCCAGGTTCTGGAGAAACAGAATAAGAATCAAAATTGGATGCATTGAGAAATAGAGGAAAGGTTCAGACTATACAGAATAGGGCTATTATCCAGACATGCTTCAAATCTCCGAGACAACTCGACAACTAGCCATTACACGGAGTTGATATTCCCCAGACATGTTGGTCCTTGCACCGAACATTGCAGTGTGAAGTTTGAAGTCGTTTGGATCAGCAGTTCTTGATATGAGGGTGTGATCAATTTACAAAGAAATCTTTATTGAAATGAACTCATTTTTTCTGACGCGACGTATGCCTCGAATTATATCTGAATAGGAAAGTGTGTAGGTGTGTGTGTGTGTGAAAGAGAGAGAGAGAGAGAGAGAGAGAGAGAGAGATAGTTTGTTTTTTTCTATGGAGCGAAATTAAATTACATTATAGTTAGGTGACCTGACGGCAAATTTTAAAACTATTTTGTTTGTTATTACGGTTTACGCCAATATTTCTGTTTTGGTTGTTACTATTAACGACATCATAAATAAATGAAGAACTGCGTTTTATTATTTCAAGTAAAAACCCGCAGATTCTGATGAAACCAGATGCACCTTCCGAACGGGTTTGCCCGAGTATTTACAATGTAAATTGTTTTACTACTGGGAATTCTTTGATGGAAAACTGATGAGTCAGTACTTTTTGAGATACAACAAGCCTGTCTGCTGCAGGATCAAAAGTCCACTCCGAGTTCTATTTTGACTGGAGATGATTACTGCAACTTCTTTAATGTATATACAACAAATAAATTCGTGGATACGTAAGACTTGTCAGTTCAACCAAATCGGTAAGAGAACCGGCTACCAATCATTCTGTTATGTTTGGAAATAACAATAACTAAATGTTAATTTCATAAACGTATTTATTTATTAAAATGATATAATCCCTTGAGTTTTCCCAATTCAAATTATCGTAGACACGCATTCTTAATTGAGCTCAGTCTGTAAAATGGCCGCCAACCAATCTGTTGGTCTTGATTTCAAATCAAGGTTTGGGATGACAATTTTTCATATAGTTTTGGTGAGGATTTTCCCAGTGCAAGTTCTTGTTGACGATGAAAAAAAAAATTAACACCAGCCAGGGTTGCCAATTTAGAGGTGATTTTTTCAATTTTTCGATTCTGGAAGTCACTCTACAATTCGGAAAATTGAAACAAAAACATATCAATTGGCGACACTAGAATTTAAAACATGAATAATTTGATAGAAAAACGTCTAAATAATGTCAAAACTTGACTTCAAAACATGAAAAATTTGATAAAAACAAAAACATCTCAATTGGAAACATTAGTTTTTAAAACATGAAAAATTGATAAAAAACATTTCAATTGGCAACACTAGCCTTCAGAACATGGAAATTTTTTTTTTAATCCTAATAATAGCAACAATGGATTGTAGCACATGAGAAATTCAAAATAAAACTTCAAAATATTGTCAATACTTCACTTTAAAACATGAAAAAAAATGGATATAAACATCTCAATTGTCAACGCTGGTCTTTGAAACAAGAAAAAAAAAAACATCTAAATATTGTCAACCCTAGACTCGAAAACATGAAAAAGTAAAAAGAAATATCTAAATATTGTCATCACCGGACTCACAAATTAGAAGAAAAACAAAAAAAAAAAAAAACATCTAAATTGGCAACCTTTTTCCAGACTTGCTCTGGAAGTTGACAAAATTTGTTTTAACAAGTTTCTGCATAAGATCTCTGTATTATGCTTGAAAATCGGAAAGAAAGGTATAATCAGTATGCAGGAATCAAAGCATGTGAACTTATAATAAGCGATTATATTATACATGCTTGGTAAGTTTAATGTATTTTGTAACCGTTTATGAGGTCTGTTAAGAGTACATCTAAAAAAAACTCACTGAAATGTCATTGAAGTATTTCCCTCTAGTCATAAGAAGTCATTTAGGCGTAAAAGATGGGAGTTAAGAGTACTGAAAAATGCCATAATTAATATATATATATATATATATATATATATATATATATATATATATATATATATATATACAAGAGAAGACTTCAGAACAGATTAACTTTGAGCTTGTAAATAAGTTGAAATTGCTATATTGGAGACGTAGAAGATATTTCAGAATGCCTTTTAAATTAAGTGATTCCAGATTGTTGGGGAAAGTCCACCTGAAATACATACATAAATACATTAGCACGCACGCACTCGCAGCAGCCCACACACACTCGCACTCAAACACACACACATACATATGTACCAATATATATATATATATATATATACTAATAGCAACCGACAAAAACAAACAGCAAACAAGCTTGGCTGCGCTTGGGTCGAATTCCCTAGGTTCATTAAAATCTAAAAGGTAAACAAAACAGAATTCATTTCTTCACACAATATTATTCCAAAACTACGTGTCACGTTTCAACTCCTTTATTAGTAGTTCCTGCAAATGGGATTTTGAAACTTTAGCAAAATAAGTAGTCTTGAATTGGGGTTTTAGAAGTGGGAAATGAATTTGTCATTTTTAGCGTACGTCACTGTGTCACTGTTACTTGTGCGTGATATCAGTGTCATCCACTATCCGCCGTTGTTGTTACAAACGAAAATAAAGTCAAACCTCAATAGTAGGAGTTGGAAGAAGGAGAGAAAGAAAACGTCTACTCAGCCTAATGGTTGACCTGTGACCAATCCCGGAAGCAAGGTATGGAGAAAGATAGAAAAAGCGTACTCAGCCAAATGGTTAATCCACCGATGACCTCGAAAAAAGGTAGAAATAAAGAAAGAGAGGAATAGAGGAAGGAAAATCTGAGTCAGCCTAATGGTTAAACTGCCACTTCGAAGATGATAACTAGATTATTAAAAAAAGATGCCACTTGTCTGTCATCTTTAGTCGAGTATATATATATATATATATATATATATATATATATATATATATATATATATATAGATAGATAGATAGATAGATACACTAATATGTGTACATACACACAGACAATACATGTATATATATATATATATATATACATATAAGTTTTTGCGAGGAACAAATCACTCACAATAGTGAGTGAAACGATGCTGATCGGAAAAAGGAAAAAAATAAGCCAAAAGTGGGAATCGAACCTACACCTTTTTCCATGGGAGTGCCTGTGTAGCCTATGTCTGCTCTAACTGCTTAATTTCTTTATTTTCCTATCGTCACCGTTTCGCTCACTGTCGTAACTAAATTTGTGCAAGTGAAAACTTAGTTCCAAATTTAGTATTATATATATATATATATATATATATATATATATATTTATATATATATATATATATATATATATATATATATATATATACATATATATATATATATATATATATATTGTTTTTTTTTATTTGTATGGAAAACGCAGTGGTCCATTTTTCAGGAAATAATCATAAAAAGGTAAAAACAATAATTCAGTAAAACAGCACTTATGATTAACCATGTTAGTATATGAGGAGCACACTACAACTTTGCACACACATATATATATATATATATATATATATATATGAACTTCTTCAGCGGCCCCATTTTCTTTATTTGTTTGATCTACTTACGCTGCCTAGGCAAAGTGAAACATTCTCCGTGTAATGACAGGTCCTTTCTGCTGGACTGTTTAACAGAATAGAAAGAGCGACACGACACTAAAGCGGCAACTTATCGCTCGTAAGTTTGATTCCTGCAGCAGCACCATTTTCTTCAATTGTTTATTATATTCGCGCTGTCTACCCCAAGTGACACATTATCCTGGTAATAACAGAGGATCGTTCCAAATAGAGTTTCAAATAATATAACGTAATCATAATCATTCAGTTGGATTGTATATCAATTTCTTGATAATATAATTGCCCGTACTCAGAAACAATAGTGCAGACACGGACTCTAACATATGGTCATAATTATGCTTTTCGTTAACAGTATGATGGATGATGCTACAAGATTAGCAATGTGAAATGTATTATAAACGTACAGCACCAGCCATAATTATTGGCACCTTTTAATCTTTCGTATAACTTGCACAATATATCCAGAAATAAATGGAAATCCATCAAATGTTTATCGTCAGAATATTCCTGTAGGAGGTCCAAAGTAATTTAACAAAAATCATTATTTTTCGATACACATGTAGAAATTTCAAAGAAAAATATCAAAACATGACCTGGACTGTAATATTGGCAATCTTCCTTTATATTTGGTTGCAACAATAATTGCCTTCATACGTTTCTTGCCGCTATCTATGAACTTCTTGCACTTGTCTGTTGGTACTTTTTCCCGTTCTCTGTTTGTGATTTGCCAAAGGAGGCCGGCAACCAGTTGTAAAAAGGAGAGTGCCAATATCACTGTCCAGGTCATACCTACGACTTATTCTTTAAAATTACAACAAATAAGTTGAAAAACAATGAATTTTGCTGAGTCTGTACATCGACTCACCTACGGGCATATGTTGTAAGCGGCGAGTAGTGAATTAATCCTAAAACTCTTGATAGTGAATGCGATCTATGTATGTATGTATGTATGTATGTATGTATGTATGTGTCTCTCTCTCTCTATCTCTCTCTCTCTCTCTCTCTCTCTCTCTCTGTATATATATATGTGTGTGTGTATGTGTGTAATTTATATATATATATATAACAATAATGTATACACACACACACACACACACACACACATATATATATGTATATATATATATATGTATATATATATATATGTGTGTATATATATATATATATATATATATATATATATAGTGATTTATTATAGTCAACCAAGAAAACAGGGATTGAGTGAATATGTATTAACAGGTGTTTTGTAGAGAATAACAGTACATCTTCAGTGAGATAGGAAAATGAATGGGGAAGCCTCTCAATGCTGGAATTATGTATGATGTAAGTGGGTGGGTGGACTTGCGATTGTATTTTTTGATAAAAAAAGTCTCCAACGGAATGCTCAATGAAAGTCTTTAATGAAAATAATTTTTCAAAAATTAAATCAGAGCATGTAAAGAAATAATTAAAAAAAATAATATAGGACGATTTAATAAATAATAAAAACCAGCCTTTCATGGTGAAACCAATTTTCATGAAAAAGGAAATGTAATTTTCCTGCGTCGACCTGATTACTGAATAACCATAGCCATCAAAGATGGCGAAGAGTTCTATACTATTTCAAATATGTGCCAGCGTTTGTGTACTTCTGCGCCCCTGGCCATACTGTTTTGTCTACAGACTTGGAAATTGGCATCAGAACTCCACATAACTCTTCCTAAATTCTTTTATCTTTGTTTTTTTTTAAAAAGAACCCAGCTTTATTGAATTTAAGTTGACCTTATTTTGTTTCTTGATATTTTTTCACTCTATTTTTTTTATATATTCCAATGGAAAACGCCAGTGATGTCATCAAAAGAATTTATTCTGACCATATCTAGACTTCGATAAAATTTCTTTACGTGGCTTCAAATTTAGACGCTACGGTTGTTCAGTCATTGACTGTGATGGCGAGACTCTCAGTCGTTTTTGTCGATTCCTACAAACACATGTATATGTGAAGAGAGAAAATGAGAGGAAACGAGGGAGAGAGACAGAGACAGACGGATAGAGAGAGAGGCACAGAGAGAGAGAGAGAGAGAGAGAGAGACAGAGAGAGAGACAGAGATTGAGGTTTGGTAGATTGCTGTAAACTACTTGTTGTAGTTAATGGATTGCAGGTGACACGATAAAGAATGTAGGTATCAAGTGATGCCAACTTATCTGAAGCGTTAAAACATCCAGAACATTGAAATTACAGACATGTCGGCCATTTAATAAAATACAATTTTTAAACTGAGGGCGGGATCAGGGCAAAAT
>OY735213.1:54912909-54962909 GCA_963457665.1 Thysanoteuthis rhombus
TACCTGAATTATTAGAGATGAATTACCTAATGAAATAACTTTAGGTTCCTCAAAGCAGATCCATACATGAATAACCACGACATTTTTGTTGGGTATATGCAAGTAGTGTAAATTAATGCTTACGTCTCCTCAATATCATTTCAAGTTTCATCAAAAAGTGACTGGGTTTGTTTGAGTGTAACGTCCATTTTTCCAAATGGTAGGAAAGAGATATTTGTATCAGCAAAATTGTTTGCTATAAATGGAAGGGCCCATCGTTACGTACTGAGAAACAAACAGAAAAATTGACAGTTCCATTATTACATTCATGCATATTAGGTTGTTCATATTTTTCAAATTATTTTCATTTCTGTTCATTTAAATTGATAATATAAAAAGTTGTTTCAATAAAAAGTTGTTTCAATAAAACGTCGTTTCGATGAAATAGGTCAATTTTCTGAGTATAATTTGGATTGATATTCTGACGAATGGTACAGTTTCTGTCAGCAGACTGTCAAAATAGGTTTCCTCAGTTTTAAATTGGTCTGATTGGCTATGCATGTATGTATGTATGTATGTATGTTTAACAAATACAGTCCGAACTAGTAGAGCCACACACACACACATATATATATTCTGATAAGCTTTGAACATTTCTGCTGGAAAATCATTTTTATTCTAGAGATTTCATAGATTTCATAAGGTCCGAAATCAGCCTACGATATCATGTTAAGCAAGTCAATTATTTTCCGACCACTGTTGATGTACTGAGTCTAGAGTTTTCTGTGTCTTATATTGAATTTGATTTTATCTCTATTATTTGAATTTGGATCCTAATGTCACACGTTTAATTTATTCTTGGGATCATCAGCTGTTTCCATATATATATATATATATATATATATAGAGAGAGAGAGAGAGAGAGAGAGAGAAAGGGGGAATAGGGAGGGAGAGTATTTTTTTGAATTAATCATGTGGATTTTTCCTTCTTTCCACGCCAGTCTGCATCGTATATATATATATATATATATATATATATATATATATGTGTGTGTGTGTGTGTGTGTGTGTGTGTGTGTGTGTGTGTGTGTGTGTGTGTGTGTGTGTGTGTGTGTGTATAGCGAACAAGGAATGTCGTTTTAATTTCTTTCGTTGTTTTTCTTGCTTTTTCATAAGAGAACGAATCTTGGGATCAGACTGACGTAAGAATTGGCCAAACATTTTTTCCTGATCTTGCACTTTTCAGTCATTCACATGATCATGATCGTAATTTTGTGATGATCCACAATTTGGACGTCAGTGAAAGTGAGACGGTAAGGATCAATAACTAAATTGCCCACCTCAATGAATGAAGGTTTGTTGTCGAATTATACTTTACTATATATATATATATATATATATATATATATATATATATATATATATATGTGTGTGTGTGTATATATATAATTGTAAATTGTGTTGAGTTATATTGAAAATCTTATTTAAAATTATCTCTCGTTATTACACGGCGAATATAGGAATCGGCCTGGACTACGTAAATAGAATGAACATTTAAAGAAAATGGGGCTGCACCAGGAATCGAACTGATTTTACAAGACTTTCATGGATATATAGTTTCAATTCAATATAACGCAATTTACAATCATTCTATCGGATTATATATCCATTTCTGAATACCACACACACACACACACACACACACACACATATATATATATATAGAGAGAGAGAGAGGGGGAGAGAGAGAGAAAGAGAGAGGGGGAGGGGGAGAGAAAGAAAGAAGGGGAAAGATTGAAAAGGTAAGAAAGGGTGTTATATAAAAAAAACTATGGAGTTACGTTGCACATATTTATCTTATGCAATTCTGAGTATCCTACCAAGTAATTGTATAAGTGCCCAATTATCAAAAGAAAGACAAGCCGAAACATAAATTTTCATGTGAATAATTGTAAAATATCCTTTAACAGTAACGTATCGAAATGCTCCATTCTTAGTGAATGGATATAAATCACTAGTTTTAAGAAGCGCACAAATGGTGACATCGTAAATACTTCGGGTAAACCTGATAACCTAATTGTAAAGATTTATACTAATGTGCAAAGCGAGACACAGAAGTCACAATGGTCAGACGAAACTGACTGTTGAGACGGATACAATCTATTTCACATCCCTGTCTGAGTTTCTCCGATTTAGTTCCCCATTGAAGAGACGTTGCGAGCATAGTTCTCTCCAAGCTGTGCATGTGTGCGCTCACACACTTTTTGCAACCAGCTCATAAAGGAAATAAAAGTGTGCACAAAATGTCAATTGCTTATATTAAGTTACAAACTAATAATTGTTCTAGAACTTATACTTATAAGTAAAATGATGCCTCACCATCGCCAATAAGTGGACAAACCTAGTATCGAAACATGAAGTCGTCGTCATCATCATCATCATCATCATCATCATCATCATCATCATCATCAGTCTTTTAACGTCCCAAGGATTCGCCACAATCCTCTATCATTGGCGTCGCAGAGCCAGTATTTCCTATGTTCAGAATGAATTCATTTATGGCATTATTATGTTGTTGATAAATCCGTAAAAATAATGCCCCCAAAAGTTCAATGAAGATTCTCATTCCCCAAAATAGATAAATGAAAAACATTTTAGAAAGAGTCTGCCAATTTTTCAGAATGTCTTATTAAATAGAACAACAAACTTGAAAAATTGATTCTGTGTATTGAATAAAATCTCAAATAAATACATTGCAGACCTAGTAGACGCAGAATGCAATCATTCTATCATTATATTAAAACGAACCAATACAGTATTATTTGCTATAGGATATTCTGTGCCAAAATAATCTTGAAACTATTTCAAGTTTTTAGTGATACGTTTGATTAAGTATTAAAGTGCGCACACCCATAAGATTTTCCATGCACGTCTTAATCATCTGCCTTTAAGCGCCCGTCGTGGGACATAGTCCTTCTCCAAGATTCGACAGTCCTTTCTATTCTCTATTTCATCATGCTATCTTATTTTTTGCAGGCCCCAGTTTCATGTATGATTTCGGGGTATCCATGTTGTGAGATGTGATGTCCAGTGATTGCCATTCTGACAACATGATCAGCCCATTGCTAATTAAGTTTTCTAATGGATTCTGCGGTATCCTTGACTCCTGTTTTTTCTCTAATATACTGTGCTGCTTTGTGATCTCTCTATGTAATGTTGAGCTCTATTTCTTTCATATGCACGTTGCATGGTTTTCAGTTTGAGGGTCATTCTTCTGGTTAGGTTCCATGTTTCAGCTCCATAGGTGACTATCGGGAGGATACATTGGTTGTTGACCTTTCCCTAATAAGACCAATTGACTTTTTCTTGTTTTTAAAAGCTGATCTTGCTCCACCGAAGGCTTGTCATCCTAGAGTGATTCTTCACTTGATTTCTTCTTCTTTTGTGTGTTTCTTAGAGATTCGCTGTACTACGTAGACATTATGGTCTGCTTTATTCAGGTCTGCGTTTTCGATTTGGATTTTGTGTGTTTGTTATACATAAAATTTGTAATACTGAAGTTCATGTGAAAACAAACTATCTTGCTGTCTTTGTTCAGTTTGCCGAGCATTATTTTGAGATCGTGAATTTTTTTTGGGGGGGGGTGCAAAAGGGGCGTCATGAGCAAATCTGGGGTTACTAAGGAAAATACATATACGTTGTGTAAAATAAATCCTTTATTTTTCATTATTAGGCTACAATCTAATTGATGCATGTCTCTATGTGTATACTTACATACATACACACATTTTGATTATTTTTTTACTTTTTAATTTTGAAGAATGCGAACATGTTAAAAAGAGCTGCAGATTCCCCTGTGGATAAAATTGAGGAACAGAAAAGGAAATACCTGACATTATCGATTTGAATACCGATGACATTAGAAGAATTCTGAATTCCGAGCTGTGTCTGGTTCCAAAGGTTTCGGATGAGAAATTGCGTACCTGTATTGCGTATGTAAAGACATAACGTTATATAGTTGTGGGGGTAACGGTTAACGAGCAAGCTTAGTAGACCATTAATATTATGCAAAGAATTTGATCCCTATTGTGTGCTCCATATTTCTGGTTTCATGCCAGACTAAGCTTAGTACAGTGGTACCTTTCATAGCAAGGAACTCTTCTGACGGAATTTTACTTGATGAGAGGTCCCAATCTTTTAGTGATATGTTTCCAGTTCGTGAAGAAAAAACTACACAAATTTATAAAATCATTTACAATCATGTAGATTTTATTAATGATTATCTAGATTTATATTTTACATTTAGGTACTCATTTTCAGTCAGACAGAAACCAACATCACATGGAGAGATAACTTATTCATTGTATCATTTACATGTTTAATTGTGTTTAGACATCATTTAGATGGTAATTAATACATTATACATTATTTACAAGTTTATCATGAAGGTTTTAAGGGTCCAATATTTTTATTTGGCACTAATTACAGAGATCTCAGTGGTTTAATTATTCTCCTAACGAATTTTTATTAAACGAGATTTTTTTGTAGAACAGATTGTCCCCGTTAAGAGAGATACCTATAAAGGCATATCTGCTTTGTGGGAGTTACTCATTCATCACTAGCGCATGTGGTCGGTGTTCAAGTACTGGAAAAGGGCAGGATTTCAAATTCTGATTATCAAGCAAGCTATGCATCTCAACTTTGAAGATAGTCGTAGCACAATCCTTTTACCCAATGTTTTTCATCCGTTTCACAGGCTTTGTACTAGACCAGGGATCAGTAACTTTTTTTTTCTAATGGCCCACTTCTGATTTTTTTTTTTTTTTTTTGCCCTCGGCCCACGTACATAAAATCTTATCTTGCACATGAAAGAATTGCCCTTGTGGTCTATAAATTTCAAATATTTACTCTGCAACTAAAAAGTAATATAAAAACTGCATAAGGTGTTTATATAATACGCAGTCAGTTTGATAGTAGTTAATCAATAGTTCTCCGAAATAAACAAGCACCGTTGCAGAGATTGTGGCCTGGCCTGTCATGCCCGTAGTAAACAGATTATACAATGCAATGCTTATATAAGCGAAAATTGGATAAATCGTAACAAAAAAACCCATAAAATCTGATTTCTATTTCAACGAAAAGACCCGTTGCCCATAGAGAACACCTCAGTTGTTCACCAGTTGATGACCACTGTTTCTAGACTAAACCAAGCTTGGTAAGTATGTTCATGTACACAGTAATATTACTTTCATTTCAGTAAAACCTCTTGTTCCCAAACAATCTTGATGTCTTGAGACTTGATAATGGCCTTACGCTGGGGGCCCAAATCCTTATCCCATCAGGTCAACAGATTTCATTGAATATGTGAGTTTGTATACACAATTTTTTTGTTTTCCTTATCTTTTTTCAGTGGACGATAAAATTCAGTATCAAAAAATAGAGCAAAAGTCCCATTCTTGCGATGGAGATACAGCTGGAGAAGCATTTTCGCTTCTCTGTTGAAATACTCAGCTAACTAGAGCACTAAACGCTGTGGCTGATAGGTTGACAGCCAAAAACTGCTAAAAAGTTCTAGAAAGGGCGAAATAAAATCAAAATAGCCAAATAATGTCGGAAATGTCCGAAACACACCAAAGAGGTGCTTAAAAAAGGCCCAAAAGCACTTTGGCGATTTTTACACAGCCAAGACAAGAATTGCGCTAAATTTTGTGTGGAAAGCACTAAATTTTGTGCGAAAAAGGCTAAATTTGCAACGCTGACTAGAAGTTGTATGCCATCATTTAAGTTCCGATTTATGCATTCAATAAAAATCATGTTCACGCATTCTTTCGCGTTGTTTCTTTTTTTAACGTTTCTTATGTGCTATTACGTTGTTAAATCCTATAGCGTTTTATACACATTGCTTGATTTATCATACAAATCGGCTCATCAGACATAAGAATGTTTTGTTTTTTTATTCGGCCAACCTCCCAAACAGTTTATCAATCCCTGGCCTGACGCGCTCGATCAAAAATTTTGGACAATGCTCATATACACTAACAGCTGATCGAAATTCATGTTAAGTAAACAAAATTGGAAAAAAAACCCACATTTCTTGTCAATGACATTGTAAGACGGGGCGATCAATGAATGAGTTATTTCTCTCGTTCTTTGATGAAAAGGCTGGTTTTCAGAAATCAAGCTGGTACAAATTAGGTATCAATTCAACATAGGTTTATACAGCCAATGCATCCTCTCGATAGTCACCTAAGGAGCTGAAACATTGAATCTGACCAAAGGATTGACCCTCTAACTGAGAACCATGAAACGTGCACAGAAGAGGGTCATTCTCAACGTCACATAGAGAGATCACAAGACTGCGAAGATTATTATAGAAAAAAACAGGAGTCAGGGATATCATAGGGTTCATTTGAAAACTCTATGGCAACGGGCTGGTCATGTTGTAAGAATGTAAGACAACCGCTGGAAATTACGTCTCAAAATGGAGATCCTCAGTAATCATATGCGAAATTATAGCTGGCAAGAAATAAGAAGGCGTGACGAAATAAACAAGTTTGGAAAGTGTTGGTTCTGCAACGCCCATGATAAAGAGGTTTGGTGGATTTTGGAGAAAGTCTATGTCCAACGACGGACACTTAAAGGCTAATGATGACTCTTTTTTATTGCGTGTGCTCTCATACTATGATTCAACATATCTCTGTTGAAAAGTTATGATTTCACTTTGTTTTAAGAGAACCATGACTGAATATAGAATAAAATTCGACACTACTTGTTTTCCCTGTTCCTATCATCCAATATACTATCATGAATCTATAATAGCCGAATCCGTCTAAATACTCAGTATTGCGCGCACATCTCTCGCCAGGCACTTTCCAAACTCGATAGTGTTCCGAATTGGATGCGTAGACAAGTGGATGATGTTTCTTGGGGGTTTTTTTCCTACATCCTACCCGCTGTCTCGTTGTCGTAATGTTACAAGTATAGTATGGTACTTTCCTACCATCACTTCCATGGAAGGTGATCAGACGAACAACATTCCTTCGTCCATCCTGTTCGGTAATTTCCAGTTAAAACCCGGTCTGCTATTCAGGCACAACGATATTTCTTAGATATATCAAGGACTCACCGCAAGTTCAACACAAATAGTTTCTTCTCAAGAATATTTGCTTTGTGGAATGAACTCCGTTCTGAATGTTTTCCTGATGAGTCCGATCTCGACATTTTAAAATCGAGTGAACAAGTGCCTCAGCCAATGTTTTTTTAGTCTTCATTTCAAACATGCCATGTTTTAGTGTTTCCAACTTCAGATTTTTAACATCAATAAGCTATTTTAACATTTATTTTATTTTATAATCTTGCTACTATTCTCAATTCTATAGCATAAATAACTCTTCTTACTAACACTTTGATGTGTAAAGTGGCCGAAAGGTCTTGCTTACAGTGACTAAAGTAAACCAAAAAATAATCTAGAAACAAGTGTGGTGTAAGCTCGGTGATGAATCGCTGGGGCTCTTAATGCTGATGCAGTCGGTACGAACATGTGTCAGGAATGGTCTTTGATGTTCAAAGAAGGAGAGTTGGACAAAGTTCACTCTGGAAGATCCCAAAGGCTGAAAACTATTTAATTATTGAACAACAGTAGCCATCAAAGATTGCAAAGGGTTCTATCCTTTTTATATATGCGTGTGCCTATTTGTTTATCTGTTTGTTTTTGTATTCCAACGCTTTTGACAATACTGTTTTGTCTGCAGACTTGAAAATTGGCATCAGCACTTATTTTATTTAGTTAGTTCCTTAATAACATTCAGATTCTCCATGATGTTTTTCCTTACTCTAATTCAATGTCATAAATTGAGTTTATCCTGAACATATCTATTATTCTATTGAATCTTCATTTCAACATGACTTTAAAAATTTGATGCAACAGATGTTCAATTATTGACTGCGGTGTCGAGTTAATATCATTAGATGAAGTAACGTAACCAAATTCATTTCATGGATTTTGACTTATTTACCGTCATCCTAATTTTTAGTTGTATTTATACAATCACCGCTTCGGGTCGTGAGTTCGATTCTCCCGGAACCATAGTGTTCATTTCCGATCGTGCTACTTATTCGTCACTGTAGACACAAAATGATCAGAAGTGATAAACAAACCTAAATTAATAATGATTGGAATGACATTTGGGAGGAAGATGAAGCACTCACAACATTCGAACATACAGAAAAATCAAAGATGGATCAGTCAACATAATGCATTGGTACAAAACAAGCGTTTTTGGATGTGTCCAACATCTCTATTACACGCTTTGTCTGTCCCCAGTTAACTGATGTCATTTATTCTTTTTTGAATTAATTCTCTTGATGGATATCCACGGTGGTACGTTCTTTTTCGTCATCAAAAAACATTCATTTATTTTTTTGTTTTCTATCAGTTCTTGTGATAGATACAAAATTATGCCATCAGCGTACTCAAGCATGGGATTATAGATTTAAAATGGTTTGCGATTGGCCAGTTCGATGTTGCAACCTATCACTGAGAGTGTGCATCAGCTAATTGAATCACAATTGCTGAAGACAGTGTTTTCGAAACTTTGAAAACTCAACAAAACCCTTCTATAAAGGTAGTAATTTGGCAGACCACTATTTTTAGTATTCAATTTTTAGACTGTAATCAATTGACTACAATAATAAACAATCTTTGATCTTAAAAAATCATATTTATTCAAAGTGGGTTACATTTATTTGAATTCTTATATCTAGCATAGATCCGTCAACAATAATTACGTTTTCCGATAGCTGTGCATTGGATGATGTCGTTCCTCTGCCACAAGCAGGATGGCCATTTTCTTAATTTTGTTTTTTCGAATTAGTGGGTCCAATGTTGACAATATTTAAATGTATTTTTTTCTCATGCTTCAAAGTTCACTATTGCCAATGGGAGGGGGTATTTTTTGAATTCGGAAGTGAATTCCCAAATCGAGAAATTTAAAAATCACATCCAAATTGAAAACCCTGCTAACGATATTCGCAATATCATGCTTAAAGTTAACATCATTTCAGACCACTGATCATAATGTTTTTGAACCCTAGAGATTCATGGATACAAGTTTCGAAACCACTGCCCTAGAATTACCGAAATATTCGAGTATCTCGCGGCGCCCCTTTGAGTTAACGGCGGCACACACTTTGGGAATTACTTAGTTAAAAGAAGGAAGAGAACATGGGCCGGGATGAAAGAGAAAAAAAGTATTCAGTCAAGGAAGGCGATGCTAGGAGGCGAAATGTTAATGGATACGAACAGACGAGATGAACAAGATGGTGATTATGTCATTCCTACGGGTCTTTGGGTTTAATTTACGGGCCAAGATAGTTAAGCTGACAGGTTAAGTCGAAGGAAGTGAAAACCATTTTTCACTGAGCGAAGACCCGACCGCCCAGATTTGTTCTCGCGTTTACTGTAACGTGGGAGACATTATTTTTTTTAAATCTCTGTGGAAAGGGAAAGAGAAGGAGAATGAAGAAAAAAAAAATGATTGAAAAAAAATTAGCAAAAAGGACGAGAAAAAAAGTATTTTAAAAAGCCATCTCGTAAAAAAGAGGAAAACACAATGTAAGATCTTAGCATCTTATCGCCAGCGTCAACAGACGAACCACACACGCCTTTTTGCTGTGCGTGTGAAAATGTTAAAAATTAATTCCATTTGAAAAAACCCTCTCCCCACATCTTACGCGAACAAGTTACAAATAAACAAACACACACATTATATATATATATATATATATATATATATATATATATATATATATATATATATATATATATATATATATATATATATATATATAGCTTCCCTTCGTTTAAACGTATTATTGAAAAGTATAGACATTTTTTGTCTGTTCAATTTCAAGTAAGTTTTTCGAGTTTTCTGAGTCTATATTCGGTTCGAATGTGCATAAGAATTTTCCTAAATCCATATTGAATTATTCGACCAACTATAAAAAGAATCTATCTATCTATCTATCTATCTATCTATCTATCTATCTATCTATCTATATATCTATATATCTATATATATCTATATATATCTATATATATATATATATATATATATATATATATATATATATATATATATATATATATATATATGAAGTGGTGCTTTATCAACACTGCTGGGATGACATGCAAATATAAATGTTTTGTTATTAAAATCCTCGAAACCGTTACATGGTAAACAACTGATGGTCTCAACGAGAGACAATTTATACATTGTACCATAATGACAAAGTATACGTGAAGCAAGGAGAAAAAAATGAAGGAAATTACCTAAATTGCTTTGAAAGATATCGGAAAATAGGTAACAAAAATGACACAAAGAATCTTTTGAAAACGTTTTTTTAATGCTTAGTGTTTAAAGCTGTAAAACTTTCTAGACTATGTATATATATATATATATATATATATATATATATATATATATATATATATATATATATTCAGGTTTTACACCCTTACGTCATAACTTTCAAAACCCATTTGAAACAAATCTAAAATAGCCAAGTGAACAATAAGCAGAGCAATGTTTATAACAACACTTAGCTATAGAAGAAGATCAACATGAATCCAAGGGAGGACCAGGGTGATTGATTTCGTACAATTGATTAGCAGGAAAATGGAGATGGGCAAGGCATATAGCAAGAAGGAGGGACAAGAGGTGGAGCAAAATATCAATCGATTGGTGCCCATGGGACAGTAAACGCAGTAAGAAAAGACCAGACAAAGAGGAAAGACGAGATAGAAAAGTTTGTCATTGAGACATGGCAGATATTAGTGCAATCATGCTCGTCATGGAAGGAGATGGGAAAGGCCTTTGTCCAGCAGTGGACTTGAAATGAAATGATGGTACACACACAAACATACACACACGTATGTCTAAAACCTTTTGAAAATTTTACATTAATTGCATTAACAGATACTTAGAAATAATTGACAGAAATGACATTAAAAATGTTTATATATAATTCTATTACATCTTTAGTGCTTAGAGCTGTGAAGCTTTACAGACTATATATATATATATATATATATATATATATATATATATATATATATATATATATATGTATGTATATGTATATACATATATAAATATACATATATATATATATACATATACATATACTTATATATATATATATATATATATATATATATATATATATATATATATATATATATATATATATATATATATATTGGGAGGGAGAAAGTGTGGGAGAGAGGGCAGATTAGAGAGAGAGAGAAAACTGGAAGATTAAAGAGAGCTAGTTTAAGGAGAGATTAGTAGGATAGAGAGAAAGAGAGGGGGAGAATAATGAACATCTGACTGATACCGAAAGAAGATCGGGAGGGTCCGGGCTGAGAGAGGATGGAAGAGAGTAAAGAGAATTTTTTTTTTTACTTATTGCTAAGTAAATAGATCGTCTAGTAGAGCCTTTCAGGGTCACAGGTTAACGATCAGAGATAGCTTTGTGAGCGGGCCTGCTGTCGTTCTGTGGAGGCCTCTTGCGTTTTTAACGACGTCAGCGTGCGAAATGATTATCTGCGAAGATTCACGGGGAACTCAAAATACAATATCCTTCCATTGGAAAAAGAACACACCACCACGTTGGCCCATTACGTGTTTTTAACTGCGCTGGCAAATATCGCTTTCTTTTTTTAATATTCAAACAACCTGTGCATATAGAAGATGAAGAAGAAGCAAAAGAAGAAGAAGAAGAAGAAGAAGAAAAAGAAGAAGAAAAAGAAGGGTGACTTTTTAATCGTAGGTGGAGTGTACGTATACAACTTTGATTCTTGGCAGAGAGCCAGGGGGCGAGAATTTGGTTCTAAAGCGCACCGATACTCTGATCATAGACACAATGCTTATCCATATATATATATATATATATATATATATATATGCATGCATGCATTATATTGTTTGAAACTCTATTTGAAAATAAATGTTCTGTGGGATTATACATCCACTTTTTCATGATATAATTGTGGGCGTTAGAAACAAAATACAGACTTGGACAGTAGGTGATCAAAATGACAAGAGTAGGGATAAAGCGGTTAATTGAGTCTTTGCATATCCGTCGGCTGTTCAGCTCGATGGTTAATGCAGCACTACGTTGAAGTTGTGTTATCGGTCGCAGGTTCGATTCCCGCAGCAGCCTCACTCTTCTTTGATGATTATTCTATTTACGCTGTCTAGGTCGAGTGACTTATTCTCCTTGTAGCAACGACAGATCTATTCAGATAGAGTTTCAAATAATGTAAAGCATTCATAAAAATTCTATTGGATCATACATCCATGTCTCAATAATATTTAGCTTTAAACACTAAATGCATTTGAAAAAATTTTTAAAAGATGTTTCTGTCACCCCACTCACATTTTCTAAATATGAATTAATGTGATTTATGTAATTTCCTTGTTTTGGGGTTGTTTTTTTTTGTATTATGTTTTACATATACTTTGTTTTTTTTTACCATGAAACTCTTTCAAGGATTTTGAAAACATATGTATATATGTATAAGAACAAAACATCTATCCATATACGTAGGATCTGGCATTGTGTCACACACACACACACACACACATATATATATATATATATATATAGAGAGAGAGAGAGAGAGAGAGAAAGAGAGAGAGAGAAATAGACTGAGAGAGAAACACACAGACAGACAGACTTTTTGTGTACAATACATTCGGAAATAAATGGAAATCTGCCAAATTTGTATCCTCAGAATATCTTAATTGGATTGTTATCAATTTGTTATCCACTCTTGCGTGAGTAGCCGTGTGGAGCCAACAAGGTTCACCAGAATTTTCCACCCTGGTCTTCCCAGTGCAAGACATGCAATTGGGGCAGGATTACGTTGTACGATCCAAAGTCCTGAGCAATGACACCAACCCAGCAGGAACTGGGAGCGCCCCTAGGTCGCCTCTGGGATGGCGTGCGTTTGATTGTTCAGGAGGGAGACGTATAATATGGGCAAACCATCGAACTCTTTGCTTTGCTTCAATTTGGGAGGCGGCTGGCTGTTGGTTTATGTGCTGGAAACATTAAATGTCTTCGATCTCCCTGCGTGCTCTGTTGCTAAAGGTGTCGAGCCTGACCGTAGTTTCGCGGCTAACTCCTAGACCTATGCAGGAAGCCTGATAACACCGAGGAATTGTACACGGGGTTTCGTTCTTTGGGTGATATTTTAATGTTTCCACAGCGAACTCCGTAGTGACTTTATAAGTGCTGATGCCGGTGCCCATCGCAGGTTCAAGGTAGCCCTTTTTTTTTTTTAGAAAACGCAGATTCAAGGTATCTAAAGATGGAAACAAATTCCACGGTGATGTTACCGAAATGGATCAGGGCCATCGCCGACGTGCCTCAGCTCGGTCTTCGGCCAATTGGCGTGCTTGTTTGCCTTTTCGTTGGATACGTTATTGCGTTTCTAAATTGGTCAATCGAGTCCTATAGCGATGTTGTGTTACATCGGTTCGTCAGGATGTACTCTCAAAGTAAAACTCCAGTGATACGCTTGCAGACTTTTGTTATCAAGTGGTTGATAACACAGTTGAATTAGATCCGGGGCGTCGACGTAGCCTAGCCTTACTTCGCTCTTGTTGAAGGTACATTCACAGTCTCTTCAAGTCACACAAACGCAGCTTTCAGCATCCTTATACAATTGCCGAAAGAGGGTGAAGATTTGGGGAGGAGCTCCAAAGATTTCAATGATCTTCCACACGGGAGCGTTGTCCGCCGTGTCAAAGGCAGCTTTATGCTCAACGAGGGTAAGAGATGGCAGCCTTTCTTGAACTTTCGAGCGTTCTCAATGACAAGGCAGAGCACTGAGATGTGGTTTTGTATTGAGTGATTGGGCATAGAAACTGTGAGTTGTAGACGTCGTTTACCTCTGATGGCTGGTAAGGCTCTTATGGGTAGGATACTGGTGAAAAGCTTACGAGTGAGGAGTGTGATGCCTCTATGGCGTAAGTAAGCTGATCACCTTACCTTTTCCTAAAGGGCAAGATCATATCCCATCTCCAGTCCTCAGGCAACCTCTCGAAAATCTGCCCTGAGTTTATTATTTTTGTAAGCCATTGAATTTTGTTATGCCCCCGGGCCTCAGCATCTCAGCAGTGAAGACACAGATACTGGGGCGTCTGGCGTTTTTCAGCTTCATCAACTCGCGTGGGTAATCTGGTAGTCTGAGTTTGAAGCTATGTCGGGTTAGCTGTATCGGTGAAGGCGGGGTCCTGAGAGACGGACTGGGGGATTATGAATTTCCTTTCATTGTGCACGTCTTTGAGGCGACGGTACCCAGCGACGTCTCCGCGCAGGCGTGCGGCTCAGCTGCAGTCAGCGATCTCCACGAACACTAAAGAAATCCAGGGCTGCTTAGAGGCAGGTCTTGTGCATCCTATTGTATCCTCGGCTGCCTTGAACTCTTCAGTTTTTTTAGTGCTACCAGTCCAAGGGTATCTCGTCGGTGAGTGCGAAAAATCGATTGGAGATTGCACAGTAATAAAACTCTTTGATCACCACATCTAGGAAATGACAACGGTGAACTCAGGGGTATTTCTTAGTTGATGTCTCTGTCTTTCATCTCTGCTGCCAGCATCCGATGATCTGTGTTACAGTGCTGGACACCTCTGAGGACACGGCAGTTATAAACAAATGATGTCCAGCGGGTTGAGATCAGTATGTGGATGATGGCTTTTTTGGTTCTTCCGTCAGGGCTGTACCAGATCCAATGATGGATTCGATTACGAAGAAACCTGGCATCGGCAATACAGAGGTTAACGTCTCTGCAAAAGTTGAGTAAGCGAATACCGTTATCGCTGGCGGTCGTGTCATTGAAGATAAAGCCCGTTACAACCTTGAATCAGGTCAATCAGTAGATAGTGTCGCCTTGGTGTCGGTAAGAATGATTGCAATGTCACGTGGAGGGGCTTCCGGAACAAGTTGTTGAAGCTGCTCATAGAGAGAATCTTTTGTTTGATCTCAGGTAACTTCCGTCGGTCTGTAGGCAACAGAAAACATCAGTGGGGGAAGTGGACAGATAGCAGTCAATTGTTTACTGGCTTTCCAGCTATTTAGTCCGTTATTTTTTTTGCATCTGTGAGAATGGCTAGAGTTATGCTGTGTCCTCTACCGCCTTTCGGACTGCTCCAGATGAAGCTCCTGTTCCTAGTCAGTGGATTTGCAGAGACCCGCTATGGAAATGTTGCACCTGGTGAGTACTCAGGTAAAAAATCTTGCATAACCTAGGCCTTGGGGTGATTGCACGTTCCAGATGGCTATTCGTAGGCCGGGAGCCATCGGGGGTTGGTCTTCTAGGTCAGTGAATCCAGTCTATTCTGTTTGGTTTATTGATTCAGAATCCTCGTCACGATGGATAATTGGTGATCACTACCCAACAAAAGGCAAGAGAGATAACTCACTTGTTGATCACACCCTTTTTTTCCAATTTCTCAATTGATCACCCCTTAATATGGCATGCTGCCGAAAGACGTTGGGCACGTGACGGTTTCTACCGAGTGACTAACCAGAACTGTTCACTCATTTATTTTTCTCTCCTCGGGCTCCAAGGTTGAGGATCACTGACTAAGCAACATCTCCAAATACTCGACGTATTAAAAACGTGTTCACTTTAACGGAGCCGATCTCACCTTGAATTTGCTGAGCGTCTGGTGTGTCTAGACAAGGTCAAAGAGTACCATTTGCTGAGAGATAGTTCTTTGGAATGTCTGCTCGCAATCCCTCTTGAGGAGATAACGCTAAATATAAACAAACGCACGTGGATGTTGAATCTCCGTTCTCAGACGGAATTCCGTCTTCGATAAATAATAAGGGAATTTCCGAGATTAGTGCATGGATGCAGGGATTTTTCAGCCATGTTAATCTATTTTTGCCTTTCTTTGGCCATTTGAGCATCTTATTTGCCATTTGAAGCTATTTTTATGTTTTTTTGTCAGTCAAACTGGTGTGGAAATTCTTTTTTTTAGTTGGCAACACTGAATTACAGTCTTAGCAATTTTTCTGTTAATACGCATGTAATATGCGCATAGCCGGAGCAAACGTATGGTAGCTAAGCTATAAACCATGAAAGACGGGAATTTCCATCATAGCAGTTCTTTTGTTAACTCAATTAATAACATGCAATGGGCAAGGGCTCTTATCTGACAATGGGGTATCTATTACTATCATACTTCGCCGGTAGTCACAGTTAATGGGTTAAATTCAATATGATTCTTAGTGTTAGGCCTACCTACCAAACATACGACAGAGGGTCACACGACAACATTTAAATCAGCCTAAATAGTTGGGGTTTTTTTAAAAGAAAAATTCAATCAAGAAAATTCCAATCCATTTGAATTTTCATAATTTTTCGTTTCTCACTTTTGGATTATCTTAGATGTACAATAGAAGACAAAATAAAATAAGTAAAACATTCATTCTTCCCTTATTTGGTTTATTTTCTCCGACGTCGAGACACCATTTAGTGTTTATTGAAAAATACACTTTTTGAAGCGTCAAATTCTTGAGAAATCCCTGTTGTAAAGAATTTAGTAACATGAAGTTAATCTCATATTTTTCGATAAGCCTTCTTCTTGATAAAAACCTAGTTTTTGACAATAAAATTCCATTTTTGATGTTTGTTTTGTAGTTTTGTTTCGGGATTGTCTGAGTTCTTCTAAGACGCGTATGTGACAAGGAAAGATTGTTTCGGGGAGTGCGCTATATTTAATGATACAGCTTTTTGATGTCTGAAACATGTTTTGTTCTCTTTAAATAGATGAATGGTAGAGATATAAGATTCCTCTTTATATCACTGATCAGTTGGTGTTTCTGTTTTATTGTGTTTAATGTTGTCAAATCAAAGGATTACAGATATTCTCAAACAAATATCTTTTAGTTTCCGAAATGCATCGCTTCAATAAGAAAAGTGATCGTGGAATAATATTTTCAAATGCGTGGAAGTTGAAACTCTAAATATGACAGAAATTGTGCGTAAACTTTTAAATATCATCAAAATCATAAAAAACTAGCTTCTTGATATTCCATGAAATAAAGGCATATAACCTGCATTTGTGATGGTATCAAGAAAGAATGTTCAAAGATATAAGATTGTCTTCATTTTACGGAATATGAAGAAAATAGTTATTTGAAAAAAAAAAGAGAGGACAATTGAATCAGCTATATATAGGAGGTCTAAAAGTGTACTAACTTATTTAGTTGAATTTAACTCTATCTGAGAGTCAATTGAATATTTTCTTCACCAAAGAATAAATGATATAGAAATGAAAATAATTCGCCATCAAAGTCAATAATCTAAAAACTTTAGCATTAAATTTCGAAGTCATGTATATAAGAAATGAATATAGTAAGAATGAATTCGATATCTGACATCACTGGCGATTTCAACTGGAAATCTTCTAAAATAGAGTTAAAATATACAGAAAAAGGTTTTTTCAGAAATAAAAAGTATTCTTAGAAGGAGTATTGATGTCATTTTCAAGTTTGTAGACAAAACGGTGTGGCCAGGAGCTCTAGGACATGCAAACAAATACATGCATACGTAAAAAACGAAATAACCCTTTGCTATCTTTGATGGCTACAATTATTCTATGATCAATTATTGTACCTCTTGCTGATATGTGTTTTCTTCAACAACAAAAACTATATACGCAATTTATCATTTTATAACTTCGTAATGCTGCTTTTTTATGAAAATTGAAACACTTGGAGCGTCATTTTAACAAGAATTATGTATGATAAATGTAGATCATTATCTCTCAGATCAAAATATGCATACACCTTGTGGGTAAACACTTTATGTACATAAATTTATTCACACACACATGTGAATGAACATGGATGTATAACTCGACAGATTGATTATAAATGCGTTACTTTTTGTTTTTTGAAAATTCGTTTGAACCAACATCCTGTTTTCACTCAGTGAATATGCCAGTTAGCTTAACTCAGCTTAGATAGAATAAACAATTAAAGAAATCGGCTGCTGCAAAACTCGAACCTGTACTCAACAGGTAGCAATATTATTACAACGCCGCTCTTGCCATCTGCGCTAAGAAGCCAACAAGTTATTCGGAGTCCAAAATAAATGTTTTATAACCAACCCCTGTTGATTCACCACTAAGATGGTAAGAGCGGCATCGCGTTTAGACGACCTCCTGTTGGACACAGGCTTGGTCCCTGCAGCAGCCCATTTCTTTCATTGTTTGTTCCATTCACGCTGTCTAGGCCAAGTAGAATATTCGCCGTGTAAAAACAGGATGCCTGTTCAAATACAGCTTCGAATAAAAAAAGTGCATATATATATATATATATATATATATATATATATATATATATATACTGTCGAATACGTTTCAAGTTGGTCCAGCTGGTTGGCTATGTGTACATGTATCAGGCGTACAGGTCATACCAATGGAGCTGGAGGCTAAAATTTTCAAAATTTATTCTTTTTTTTTGTTTGTTTGGGTTTTTTTTTTTTGAAAATCCAGACTTTTTTTAGTTAACACTACCCACTGAAAGACGAGAGAAGTAACTAAATTGATCATCTCCTTTCCGAATTTTCAGTGATCATCCCCCAACGTAACATACCGCCAAAAAACTTAGTCACGTGACAGCTTCTTTTCAGGGACTAATCAGACATATATATGTTTTAAGAAAGGTACCATCACAAGAAAAGGAATGGGGCAACTGAGTTCGAATCCCGGCAGTGACTGTCCAGATTTACTCAACACTAATGCCCCTTGGGAAGGCACAGATCCACTTCTCTTAATGCTCCATCCAATCGATAGACATCTTGACCAAATATCTCATCAGTGGTATGCCATAATATTTGATGGAGCCCAGATTGATTAGCAGCACCAAAAATATGTTACGCCCATTGTCACTCTTTTTTACCAATAGAAATAAGAAGAATCTAAGATGAAGAATTTCTGACTCAAGGATATTTACTTGGGTGCCTTGATCAAGCTGCAGGCATCATGGTGTGCCGCTGACATTTCTCCTTTTAGTGCAGTGGGAGGGGTTGCCTAAAGGATATCTTCGCAGCAGTGTTGCCATCTCTACAAATATTTTCATGTTAATTTGACTGCCAAAAATTGATTGAAATATCCAAAACACACCAAAAGAACACTAAGAATGGTCAAAAACACACCGAAAATGGCCAAAAACATGCCTGCACAAATCTAGCGCTTTTTCGCAATGCCTGGCCAAGCGACGCACTGAATTTTTGCGCAAAAAGCGCTAAATTGGCAGGATTGGTTCCCAGCCGCTGCCCTCACCCCCAATGAACATCAAAGTAATCAATTGGAAGGTCGTTATGAAATGGAAGACTCATGCAATGAATTCAGTTACAAACAAATATTTTAGATTACCATTCTGACGATTCTGCATCTGTACCTATCATCTCAATTATTTTTTTGTCTCGCAATACATCTTTTATCTGTCTGTCCATCTCAATCTGTTACCCCCTTCCCCTTATCTTTCTCTCCTTTTCTCTCATTCAAATCATAGTAGCCCTGTGAATAGCTCACCCGACCAACCAGCCATCTAGGCTACAAATTCTCCATTCTCCGCTCTTCTACGTGTCAGCACGTGTCTCTGGATGTCACTTCGGGGCTACGACCTTAGAAATTCCCATGAGTACACCACTAGGCACCTTATAAAAAGTTTTTTTTTTTTTTTTTTTTTGCAGGGGTCTCCATGGTCATTTGGGATCAACAATGCCCAAATCTTTTGATGGTATTTTTTTCCTTTTTTTTAGTCAGTTTATAATTTTAGATGAAATATATATTTTTAATGTAATTATCTATCTATCTATCTATCTATCTATCTATCTCAGCCTGTTTTGATCTACCTATATTCCTGCTTTTCTCATCTTGGATGACTGTGTTGATTCATGCATGCTTGTGTACATGTGTGTGCGTGTGTATGTGTATACGTGGGGGTGGTTATAAAGCACTAGTGTATGAAGCACTATCAACACCCACTATATTGTTGTCTGGAATATTCATTTGATGCTAAAATATAAATATATATATATATATATATATATATATATATATATATATATATATAATTCAATGACTATTCAACTTTTTGTCCCGTGCTTCAGCAAAGGAGGTGAATCTACAGCTAAATACATGTATTCGTGAAAATTCCATTCCGTAGATTCAGGTTGCTAGGTAAGTTGTTGCGTGGGTGGTTGGTTTTTTTTTTGTATTGCTGAGATTTTCCTCCTCAGCAAATGTAATGACGTTTTGCATTTACTTCTAACCTTGAAAAGATACACCTGACATTGAACCATTCCTTCACGAACTGCACTCTTTACTACCTACTCTTTTTATTTACCCAGACAACTTCAACATTCATACATACCTACATTCATGCATACATACGAATGGCTGCAAATATTTTTCCATGGAAAAGATGGTTGGCCCCCGTTGAAATGCATGGAAGTACGCCCAAAGAATAATAATAATAATAATAATACTAATAATAATAATAATAATAATAATAATAATAAAAATAATAATAATAATTTCGAAATGTAATACCTTTCTCTTGAGTTTTTCTCTTCACCTTCCTATTGTCATTTTCATTTACATTCTGTCAGATCACTTAACGTCCGTTGTTGGACATAGACCTTCCCCAGGATCCGCCACATTTCTCTATCATAGGCGTCGTGGAGCCAGTATTTTCTGAATTTGTCTAGTTCATCACTCGATCTTGTATTTTATCGGCCTCACTTTACCACTGGTAAATCTTTTACAATTTTTTGAATAAAAAAATCCATTTTATTTTCATCTAATCAAGTTGATGAAGTGTTACAGATCACTATAATAAATTTCTTGCAACTATTTCCTTCATCTTAATCATTGTCGCCTTTTTTTCATTTTCTCACAGCTGAAGGCTACCCAACCTGAGTTTAGGTGTGATAAAAAGCAACAACGATTAAGATGAAAGTAAATGCTAGCAAAAAAAATTCATAATAATGGAACAAATTCAAATCTACAAACGAAGAGCGATGAAAGAGTAAACTCTAAAATGGAGTGTAATTCCAATAATTATTATTTATGGAAGTCGAAGGCACTGACTTGTTAACCATTATTCTCAAGTACTGCAATTACAGGTATACCTTGATTAGTATGTTTAATTTGTTCCAAAATATTCTGCTCTGGTCACAACAGGATTGTTCAAGGTCTTACTACTTTTTAACGAGTTTTTTCCAGCTTGTATTTAGTTACATTGATTCGGTCAATATATTGGTTTGTACTATAGCGAATCCAACAGTATGAGATTGAAATGATAATATTGGAAGGCTTGCTGAGACAAGTTATTCCTTATTTCGACATTTTTC
The DNA here is from genome assembly GCA_963457665.1 of Thysanoteuthis rhombus. Classification (NCBI taxonomy): domain Eukaryota; kingdom Metazoa; phylum Mollusca; class Cephalopoda; order Oegopsida; family Thysanoteuthidae; genus Thysanoteuthis; species Thysanoteuthis major. Next base: position 54,934,337 of record OY735213.1, read on the forward strand.
TCAAACCAAGCTTTGTCTGAAGTGTTGAAATTATGAATTTGACTCCAAAAAAGACTCACCGTCATAGTCAATGAGTGGACAACCGTAGCGTCAAAATTTGAAGTCATGTGAAAAAAAAAATCCCTCGAAGAATTAATATGGTCAGAACAAATTTTATTTATGGCATCACTTGCGTTTTCCACCGGAAAACTTCTAAAATAGAGCTTTTTGTTGTTTTTTTAATCTATAAACGTCTGGATTCTAAAGTTCCCCCCAAAAGGTCAAAAAGGTTTTTCTTTCAAAATTACCATTTTTAGAATGGATCTAGTGGAATTATTATATCAATTTTCAAGTCTGTAGACAGAACGGTATGACCAGGGGCCCTCGATACACAAAGTAATAAATAATAAGTAAAAAAAATACAAACATAGATACACACAAATTAAAAAAACAAAAACATAGAACACTTCGTTGCCTTTAGTAGTTATGACTGCTCAACTATTTTCCCTACCTCCTCCTCCTTCTTCTCTTCTTCCTGCTACTACTACTACTACGGATGGTAAATGCATAGTTGAACTTATGGTTCTTGTTCTATCCATCAAAAGTTTAGTATAATCTGGTACAAGGTTACTAGTTTATAGCCCTCACTGGGGATCGAACCTACTAAAGTTGTAGTTATCTTTTAGAATAACTTGCAAACAACTACCTTACGGTGATACACCTCATTTGTGTGTCTCAATGAAAATCTACCAAAAACTTCATTGAATTCGAGTCTAAAGAATAACTATTCACACTAACACTTACATTCCACTGTGTGTACATATGTATACACGTGTGTGAGTACATGTGCGTTCGTGCCTTTATATGTGAGTATGCGTTGCTATTTTTTAGAGACACGGTCATATAAGACGCACCTCGGTTTTGCAGGCATATTTTCGAAAAAATCAAAAGAAATCCTCTCCTTTCTAAATGAACTTGATAGCCCTTTACACTATCGGGTTATCCCGACGCTCTTATCTATTCAAATCTACATTAACCCCAACAGTGATTTGCTGCTCGCATTATTTGCTTATCGCAGTTACGTAAGTGTAAACTAATGAAGCGGTCGCCTCTTGAGACGGGAATTAGAAAAAGAATAATGTCTGATATGCCGTTAATACGGTAATTTTAAAAATTGATAGCCGTAAAATACGGTATGTATGTAAGTATGTATGTAATTATGTCTTTGTGTGTAAAGATGTGTCTATATATCTGTGCGTATGCATTATATATATATATATATATATATATATATATATATATATATATATATATATATATATGTGTGTGTGTGTGTGTGTGTGTGTGTGTGTGCATGTTTGTGTGCATAAGTGTATATACGCGTTTGGGTATACGTACGCATGTGCGTGTGTGTATCTATTGATGTGTTTATGTGCGTACGTACGTATGTATTTATATTTGCGTATGTATGCATGCACACATGCGCGCGTGTGTGTATGTGTATGTCGTGGCGTGTGTTTTTGCGCACTCTTAAGGCCACTTACACGCCACATGTCCCCATCGTTCAAGAAAGAACCACGCCTATACCCGAAAAGACAATGACGGGTCACGGGTGAGCCGGCTCTCCAAGGTTGCCCCACATTTGAAATTATTTTATCTTATTTTTCAGACGGTTCTCCGCAACGCAAACACTTGTGCCAGAACGTAACATATGGGCCGTGAGTGCCTCCCGCATCCACTGGCTTTGACTAGCGAGCGATACGAAATTCTCCACACTTTCTTGGCATGTCTCCTCATGGTTCTGTGTGTGGCCAAAAAAGTTTTTTAAAAAACGGGTGAGCGGGTAGGAAAAAACGGGTAGCCAACTGTGAACAGACAGAAGACCATTAAGGTATTTGTCTGTTTTTTTGTTCTTGTTTGACTGGTACGGAAAAGAACCCTATTGATGGCCGAGTAAAGAAGGGGTGAACCTCAGTTGAGTGACTCAAAAGATGTTGCGTTAAGCGTAGGGCAAGCAACTTGTAAATAGTGTGAAACGTGGTGCTGAGACAGAACTTTTTACTAGAAATTTAGGGCTTTGGTATCACCCAGAGACGATGAGTATGCACCTACAATATCTTAGGTTGGTGTGAAAAATTTTGCATTTTTTGTTATTTAGACTATCGATGCTTATTTTTGGAATAAAATTTTATCTAACTGCGTTCTTGCAATATTCCATTTTAAAATGCAGATTTCATTTTATCTATTTAAGCTGAACGTTTTCTTTTCACTATTCATTCTGGTTTACGCGAGGCCGTAAAATCAAAGATGGAAAAAAGCAAATTCGAGCAATTTTGTTGAATGAATTCAATATAGGATATGAACAGCGGAAACTGCTCGCAATATCAACCAAGTATTTGGCTAAGAGACCATAAAGAACCTACAGTTCAACACAGGTTCCAAAAAATTCGAAATGAGGAAGAGAGCCTTGATGATTTGAACATCCAATTCAGGGTCATTATGTCGGCGGAATCACTCAAAACAACTCGGGACGTTGCAGAGGAACTAAACGCTGATCATTCAACAGTTGGTCGACATTTACACCAAATTGAAAAAGCGAAAATTTTTTAAAGAAAGCTTGCATATGGCGCGAATGCCGCTGTAGAAATCGAACAAACTAGGCAACGAAACTCTACCTCAGCCAGCTTACTCAACAGACCTCTCTCTGACTGACTACGTCTTTTTACAAGAATTTCGACCAAATCCTACAAAGGAAGGACTTCAACATCCAAGCAGCAGCTCAAAACACCTTCGAAGAATTCACCTGTTCTTTGCCCTCTTAATTCTATGCTTCCCGAATAAATTGACTTGTTTCTAGTTGGCAAAAATGTGTAGATTCTGATGGTCTTTATTTCAATTAGTAACTCTTATTTTATGCTGAGGTATACTGCTTTAAGTTGGATGATGACGATGGAAAATTGCAATTATTTTTGCACCAGCCTAATAGTTGAATAACAACTTCCCCAAGAGAGTGGAATATGACACCATGTCGGTTTGTCATTGGGGCCAACATGCGTACGTGTGGACAAAGACAAAAATAGTTGATCATGCGCCCCAGTGTCAGGAAGTTGTTAAAAATGTCCTTCCAAACCTCATGTTATCATGGAATGGCAAGGGTCAGAATCCACAGAACTTGACATCGCCAACCATTTTTAGGCTACAGAACGAATTCTGGGATGAGCAAGCACACACCTATATTGTATATATATATATATATATATATATATATATATATAGAGAGAGAGAGAGAGAGAGAGAGAGAGAGAGAGAGAGAGAAAGAGAGAGAGAGGGGCTTACGAAGTCTTGTTTTAGCGTGAAAATGAACGGCAAGACAAAACCATTTGCTAGAAATATGAACGTTTGATCTCTGTTGCCAACTTAAAAATATGTCTGCGTTAGTGAGACTATCTAAAACGTTGAATTAAAAAGAAATAGGCAACAAACACCAAAAATGGCCAAAATGCATAAAAAAAATACTAAAAAGGTTTAAAAACTTGTAAAAAAGCACCAAATTGTTCAAGCACACTCGTGCTAATCTAGCACTTTTACACACTGCCAAATAAGAAATGCTCTGGATTTAGCACCAACAGTGCTAAATTGGCAACACGAGCTTTGATATGATTCAGAGATATGATTACTAGGTTGTTGTAATCCATGGCATTACAGGTTGGATCTATTTGGCAAAATAACAACTTCTATCCAGTCTAATGCAGTGAATCTCTGACGAGAAGTACATCAACCCAGGGAAGAATTTCCTTAGGCTGTGGGCTGAGGTTTGGTGAGGGAGGAATTACTCTCAGATCAAACTATTTGATCTTCTGGGTTGATACTCAGAATAAAAAAAGGAAAAAATCCTGTATCGGCTCTCCAATTTATATCGGTTCCACATGTATAAATTCTTTCGGTACCAGTTTTCCTTGTGTAGAAACTGAGAAATCTAATCTATTTCCCTGTACTTTGGAACATTACATTTATGGAAAAGTTATGGTTGTTGAAGCCTTCCATACCAAAGAAAGTTCCTTAATATAACTCTTCTCTGCCATTAGTGAGAACAGCATAATGTCATTTAGTATTTGTCTTCATTTCGCAAAAACTGAGAAATCTAGTCTTTTCCTAACTTTAGAAGAGTCCAATTATAGAAATTGGTGGATGGGAAACCCTAACTGAAATATCATTCGCAGAATAAAAGTACAGAATATAAGATTTGCATAGTTTCCTTTTCCTCTTTTCTTCGCACGAACTCCCTCTTCTCATTGTTTGTTCGGCTTTTCAATTACACAGCAGTGCGTACACGTGACCCACATAGTGCAACGGAAAGGTGCTTTCTGGACGAGCAAGAGGTCCTCGATCGCCTGCTTTCAATTCATTTTCGTTTTCAGTCACAAATACCAAGAAATTAAAGGATTCTTATGGCGATGCATGGATTATCATTTAGGTGTGTTGGTAGACAACCTGAACAAAAAAGTGCGTTTTAAAAAATCGAAATATGATCAACTCAGACGGTCGATCTAAAACAACAAGAAAATCAAACCGAAAGGGAAACAGTCATTAAAAATTGAAATTAATGGTTTGCAATACTACATCTAATAACAAGAACCATAAGTTCAACGAGGCACCCACAACCCGTGGTGATAGTAGAAGGTGAATGAGAAAGAAGATGAAGTAGTCTTTTTTTTTCAGTTAATTGATTCTCGTACTTGCAAAACATTGCGATTCGGAAATATTGAAAGAGCATTATTTTTCAATAAGAATCGTAAATGGGTTTTCTGGGCAATTTTTGGCTTTTTAAAATACAGAAATGCCGAAATTGAACATGGCATCATAGCAGTCGGTTTCTTGAACATGACGTCACGACTCATCTTTCATTCATACATTTGTTGTTTGACGTCATTGGAACAGACTGTCAAAAAGTGTCTAATTGACATGTGTGGATAAAATCCAAGAATAGACAATTGCTTTATTTGTACTACCAGTGCACAGAACAAAGAAAACATGGCGTCAGGGACATCAGGACGGGAGATAAGCTTAGAGCTTAGATTAGATATTCTACAAACGAAGTCCTCGTAGCTTAGTTGATAGAGCGGCTGGTGTAATTAACCAAGCTTCTCTTTGGCCAATAGAATGTAGGTTCGAATCTCATCGAGAGCTTATACTCCATTTCTGATGCGCGCTGTTAAATCACTGCTGGGAAGCGACGATCTTAGTCGAAATGAGAAAAGATGATAGCAAAAATTTAGTTAAATGGTTTTACAAGACTTCATTTAATGTATTAAACAAGAACAATAACTTCAACAATGCGTTCACCGTCCTGTGGTTATAGTAGCAGGAAGGAGATGGGGAATATTCAATTGATTCTCATAGTTGTAAAGTATTACGATATGGAAATACTACAAGGATTATATTCAATGATAATTGTAAATGGTCACTCTCAGCATTTTTTTTTTGTTGTTGTTGTCATTTTTGGCTTTTTTAAATACAAAAACACGAATTTCGTACATTCTATCATGACATCATAGTAGCTGGTAAAACAATTGATTGTACTAGATTTATTTTAATGATTTTAATAGCGTCTGACCTTTCTTTTCATCACACATCTATCTTCCTTCCTTCCTCCTTTCCTTCCGTCCTCCCTTCCTTCCTATATCTGTTGTTCAAGTTAACTGGGACTTAATAGAGATGTATGGGCAAATATGAAAAATGTTCTAAGATATAAGCCCGAATAATCCACTAAATAACTGCCTTAACTCATTAAATGTGGAACACTTATCCATGGCAAAATGATTCGCTGAATGTTATCCATTGTAGGATAAAAGCCCTGACTCTCAGATAGACCGTACGTGCCATCAATCGCAATAATACGGATATCCTTTGAGCCATAGAACTGCGAGGACTGAAATTCCCACCATCTCCTGTAAATGAATGAAGATATTCTTTTAAATCAGACTGTCTGAGGGAATGAAGTTCGAAAATGGTAAGCAAGGTTTCCATTTGTAGAAAACTTTCTCCCTATTCGAACGAATGATTTGAAAAAATTGTAATAAATGAAATAGAAACGAAAAAAAAAACGTTTCAATTTAATAACATAACAGACGGGTCTGGTTAGTCACTTAATAGAAACCGTCACGTCATGTTGGGGATGATCAATCAAAACATCGGAAGAAGGGGTGATTAATGTATGAGTCAAATTTAGTACCTTTTGTTGAGCAGTGATCGCCTGAAAAAGTCCAAATTTTCAAAGGACTAGCGTGAATGCTACAAAACACGAACTAAGAGACTAATTTAGCATAAACTTGGATTGGAAATCGAAAGAAAATGAAAAAGAAACAGAACAAAAAAGAAACAAACTAATCAAAGAAAGAAAGTGAGAAAGAATTTTTTTAAAAAAGGAATGAAAAGAGAGAAAGAAAAAAGAGAAAACAGGTCTGATTAGTTACTCAATAGAAACCATGATGTGACCGATGTCTTTTGGCGCCATGCTGTATTTGGTAGAGTGGGAGATCAATGAATAATCTCTGGACATTTTTGGATCACTAAAATGTCCAAATTTTCAACAAAAAAAAAACAAGCGTGAACACAGCTGGACACAATCTAAGGGGCTGATTTAGCATAAATTTACAAATGAAAACCATCACTAAAATCCCATTGAGGGAATGAATTTTCACAAAACATAAAGCAGTTTTCTCTTTATATAATATGGATAAAATATTTTTTAAAAATTCAGATCTCGAGCTTCTCTAACGACTTGTACGCGTGATACATACATATCCAGCCAACCAGCCATCCAGACCCACTTGAAAGCTAAAGAAACATACTTTGTCAGTTTTGGTTGGTGGTTCCTTACTGTCAGAGGAAGTTCCAAAATGATGAACAAAGTTTTCATCTCTAGAAAACTTAGCTTCCTTTTTCTCTTTCTCCCAACTCAAACGAATCAATTCAATGATTTATAACAAATAAACTAAAACGAAGAAACGCTTCACCTTAATAAGACAACAGACAGTATTCCAGATCCAGGCAAATAAGTTAGGTTATCTGATTCCAGGTTGCTCCCACCATTAACCCGGATGTATGGGTAGATGAACATTGCATTGCTGGGTGCATATTTGTCTGGAAAGTATAACGTAAGATGCCACCTAATTCGAGTATCTATCTATGTCAGTGATTCTTAATCGTGGGTGGGAGTACATACATCCCCAAGGGCGTGAGTAATTTCATGAGTGGGGCGCTAACTCACTGGAAGAAAAAAAGGAAGAATCTTTATTACTAATTTTCTTAATGTTAGACATAACCAAAACTGTCACTGATAAAATGGCGCCTCCTCCCACCTTATGTTATTTATGTAAATAATACTGAATGCTCAAATCTATTTATGTGTATTTTAACCAGTGTTAGGAAAAAAAAAACAATATGAACCTGAGGAAAACAGTGATGATCTCTTATTAGGACCAAACACCCCATTTAGGTCTTCGGCAAGAACTTGCTAGGGAGGGTTTCCAGCTAGTTTCTCTAATCATTTTTGGAATTCACTTAACGAGTGGTTGCATAATATCGTGCTGAACATAAAGCATTAATTTTTTTCCACCTATTTGCTGTAACTATTTCAAACTACTCATTTAGTTGAAGATGTGAGGAGAGCGTTGAAGCAAAGAGCAACTAAAAATTTGGCATAAAAAGGTTGAGAACCACGGATCTATTTATACTAATGAACATTTTGATCTTTTTTCTTTTCATGTGGTTATTTCTCTGTACATGATAAATAATGAAAATGAGATAATATTTATAAAATTACTATCTATAGTAGTGAGGAAGGGTCATTAAAATTCAGAGTTTCGTCCGATCAATTCTACAGCCTCCTGCAGGTGCACCATCCGAATTGTTTCCATTGGTAGCTATGTTACAAGGTTAGATTTGGATGATGGCTTTTTCTTTCGTTGTTAGGCATGGACTTCCACACCATGTCGCTTTTGAGTATTGGAAGCCACATCGAGTTGAACTCTGTATTTTTCTGATTTATATACTCAGTCAACATGTTGATGTGAAATGCTTCCATGATTAGTACACCTGAAGAAGGCCGTAGAATTGATCGATCGATCGACTGGAACGTCGAGTTAACAATACAAAAACAAGGAGTTCAAACATCTGGAAATCTCTCTGACTGATAAAATCTATGTTTTGCTGATATCTCGCACTCTGCACCACTTAAAATTGGATTCTCCCATTTAAACCAGGTTGGTCACTTTTTGATAAAAACTCAGACGAAATTGATTTGACGTAAACATTCATTTACCTTATCAACAGCTTTGATGTTATGAACTATTAAGTCACATAATGAAAAATAGAATGTGAAGAAACAGTTCGGACTCCACAGAAACACTGGCAGATATTTGTACCAAATATACTAAGGCTCTAGCAAGTATGTTTTTAAATCCCCGAAACGGTTATATGATAATCAACTGATTAACATTAGGAGGAAAATTCACATATAGTATCAAGATATCGAATCCGTGTAAAACATAAAACCCTTGGAAAGCTCACATAAATTGCAAAGATATTTGGAAATAATTTACTGAAATGACATACATTTTGAAAGATTCTGAAGTAAAATTAGACAAAAATCGCTCATTTACAGAAACCTTTTCGAACATAACTGACAAGAAATGTCGTTTCATTTTAAAAATAGTTTTGTGTTGTTTCATAACTAGAGAACGAATGTCTGGTTCAAACTGATGTAAACTTTAACCAGAACGTTTAATATTTCACTATTACATTAACATGATGTACTGAAATACAAACGAGGTGAATTTTCAATGAGTTAATCATAAAAATTGTGAATAATAATAACTGGTGTGAGATTCCAAATAATAATAATAATTATTATTATTAGTAGTAGTAGTAGTATTAGTATTATTATTATTATTATTATTAGAAAGATCTTGACTAGAACAGCAGTCGGGAGCGCTTGATCGATAAAACTTTTGGTCAAATTTCTCATCAGTTTGCACTAGACTTTCGTTTTCTTGTATGGAAAGTATTTTTTTTATTTTTTCAAAAGCGACATTCTTTATCTGCTGTTTAATGACACTTGTATTTTTTCACACCTTGTTGGTAATTTTCAAGTGGGTTATATATATATATATATATATATATATATATATATATATATATATATATATATCAGAAATCCACTAGGAAAATTACAAGGTGTGAAAAAATCCACTTGAATAATCACCGTTAGGGTGTGAAACTCGCCAGTTGTGATGCCATCCATAATAGAATGAATAAATAATAAATTATCTATTTATTCATTACGTACACACACACTCACCCTACACATACATATGTGTATGTGTGCATGTTTGTGTGTGTGTGTGTGTGTGTGTGTGCGTGTGTGTGTGCATACAGAGACCACTTTTTATGTATTTTCCTGTCTTATCATTCACTTGCACGGTCGGCATTTTTTACCTCAACTACCGAGACGAATCCGTAGGCAATCTGCAATTTTTCCTCCTTTCTTGACACTCACTTAAATACTTCTCTGTGAGTAGAGCCGCCGGTTGATGCAGATGTGCACCAACCTAGAACATGTTATGGAACAAAAATTGAAAAATATGTGTGATTACTCCATGGATCCACAGACAAAAGTATACACTGCACCGGTCAGGATTATTGGCTCGCTCATTTTTTCCGAAATCAAATCGACCAAATTTGTACCGTCAGAATGTTTTAATACGATGTCCTAAGTATTCTAACTAAAAATCCAAATTACCTGTAGAAATCTCAAAGAAGAAATTGTGGATATGAACTGAATGGTAATATCATTCATTACTTGGTTGCACACCTCTCTAGCAATACTGACCGTCTTTAAACTTTTCTTGTAGCCATCTATAAGCTACTTGTTCAAGCTAGCTGGTAATTCCTCCTACTCTTTTTTGAAAAATTGTTCAAGTTCTGGCATGTTCGCAGCATTCTTGTGATGTATGGTACGCATTGGAAGCATGACTCCAGATTTCTGCTTTTTTCCAAAGATTTTCAATCGGATAGAGTTCCCTTTAATCAAATCCTCCAGTACTAGGGTCAGTGAAGCAGCCCAAAATATTATTGACCATCCACCAGGCTTAACTTTGCACACGGTGTTTCATTTGCTTATCAAGTGAAAGCCAAGAATCAGCCCATGACTGAAAAAAATATGGAAAGGATCTTTGCCAAAGGGACCATTGAGAAACAACAATCCTTTTGGGTTAATGTTCTGAGGACAGATACTAACAGAGTAGAAATTTTTGGCAATGCACACCTGCAATTCACTTATTGGTGACAAAAAGAAACTTATAATTTAAAGAGACCGATTTAAATAATCAATTTTAATCTTTTTAGAATAAAGTATGTTATGGTGAGTTTGCGTATAAGTTATAATCAGGCCAAATGCTTCTTTAAATAAGAGATATCTATCTGAGTTGTTTGTGGATCATTTTCAGAGCTGGAATTCTCATCCCACGTCTGTTGAAGTCTTGCAAATTCCAATCAGCATCATTCGTGGATCATTTTCATAGAGGCTGTGGGTTTTTTTTTAACTCTGCCAAAATCCTGACTTCCTAATTATTTTTTGCTTGATGCTCCTTTTTTGAACATTAAGCTCCATTTCTACCTTCAGACGAGTGATGGACTGATTGAGTTTTTGCAGCAGTGCTCGACTGGGCGTTTTCTTGGATTTACCACCTTTATTCTTGGCTCCATATCTATCTGGATCACACGTGAAACATTTGACGGCTGCCTGACTTTTGCAATGAATTTTGCTCAGCTATTACACATTTTGATAGGCAACAATCCAGCTACGTTCGAAATCGGACGGTTTTAGTCTCTTTCCCTGACTGTGTGGACTTGACACTGCTTTTAAACACAAGAGACATCGATAAATTCATATCACGTCAATTGTCAATGAGATTAAAGTTCAGTTATAATGAAAAGTTTCAATAATCGAAATTCCCCAAAAACTATTCAACTGATGATCACTGCTCAATTTTTTACCATTATATAGCTTTTATAAAATGACAGACCTTGTAATCATAAACAATGATGAATATAATCCAGATGATAATGAAGTCATCCAGATTTTCTGGTGCATTTTATACACACACACACGCGCACGCGCGCATGCACACACGCATGTGCGCACACACACACACACATATATATATATATATATATATATATTAGCAAATATGGTAAAACATAATTTGAAATATGTTTTACTATATACTTGATCTTCATTTTATTTCTAAATCATATTTTACTATATTTGCTAAAATTTAAGTCTGAATTCTATGGATAAAGATCTCTCCCTGTCTTTCTATCTCCATTTTCACCTCCATCTCTCTTTTGTCCAACTGAAGAGTAAAATGAAGTGGAGTAGGCACTTTCATCAATAAGGACCTCAAAGACAATACAGCAGGCTTCAAAGCCGTTTCTGACCGAATAGCCAGTGTTAGCATACAACTTTCAAAGAGTTACAAACTGAAAATCATCCAACTCTACGCACTCCCTTCGCAATCAACCCAAGACGGAATTGACAACTTCTATGATGACTTGAACTCCCTGCTCCAAGACACAAGAAAATGCTTCAATGTCATCATGAGAGACTTCGAAGCACAGGTAGGATATGGAAATGAAAATTGCGTCGGCAAATTCAGATATAAAGTACAGAATAAGAGAAGAGAAGATCTTGTGAACTTAGCAACAGCTGACGGGTTCAAACTCATGAACACAGTCTTCAAGAAGAGACCCTATAGGGAATGGACTTGAAAATTCCCAGCCACGAAACGAAGAACGAAATAGACTACATCCTAACGGACGAAAGCGATACCGTCAAGGACACCCAAGTCCTAAATCAAGTCAACGTAGGGAGCGACCACAGAATGGTAAAATTTAAAATTCATGTAAATACCAACAGAGAACGTAGAAAAATACCAAACCGCAACCACTAAACATACCAAAAAAGCACACTCGATCTTTCAAGCTTGAACTGAAAAACAGATTAAAATTCTTACCAAACAAGATGACGCCAACATCAACAAACTAAACAACAAAATGACAGCATCTATAATAGAAGTTGCCACTATATCTAAACCAACACGCACACAAACCATAATTAAAATCTCAGATGAAACCAGGAATCTCATGGAAAAACGTAGAAACCTCAAGCATCGGCAACAACTAGAGAGAAAAAAAAAGATCGAGCTAAATAAAATAATCAAGAAGAAACGAAGGGTAGACAGAAGATCCACGACAGCAGTCATCAAATCGACTTTCAGAAAGGTGGGATCTCCAAAGCTATAAACAAAGGCCTTGATTCAGGACAGAAGCAAATAACCTGCATACACGAGGAAAATGGAGGCCAAGCGACAGACAGAGATAGTATAGTTGAACGTGGCAAAGAATTTTACCAAAAACTCTATTCATCCAAACAAGGACTACAAAACAATGAACAGGATATACAAGATGCGAGCAATCAGCTCAGTGATTTCGTTGAAGTAGCCCCTTAGGAGGTGAAACCAGCCATCAGATAGACCCTAGGAAGGTCCCTAGACCAGACAACATCACCATCAACCTATTCAGAAAAGCGGACAAAATCACCAGTAGAAAACTGGCCATCCTATTCAACCTGTGCCTGAAACGAAGTAAAGTCCCTGATGATTGGAACACTGCAATCATAATGCTTTTATATAAAAAGGGACACCCAAAAGATCTCAACAACTTACAGACCTATTAGCCTACTCAACTGCATATACAAACTTTTCACAAACAAATCACAAAAACCCTAGAAAAAACACATGGAGGGACCACAAGCGAACACAATACATCTAGAAGAAAACAGGACTTTGAGACATCATAGAATCAACTAAAAAAACTAAAATGGCAATGGCCTGGCCATGTCGCAAGAATGGCAGACGACCGATGGACATCACGATTCACGACATAAATATCCAGAGATCACATGCGCAACCGAGGCTGTTAAAGTACTAGATGGACAGATGAGCTAGACAAATTCAGTACTGGCTCTGCGATGCTCATGATTGAGAAGTATGGCGAATCGTGGGAAAGGCCTATATCTTACAATGGAAGTTAAGAGAATGATGATATATATATGTGTGTGTGTGTGAGTGTGTGTGTGTGTGTGTGTGTGTTTGTGTGTGTGTGAGAAAGAGTGTATGCGTGTGTGTGCATGTGTATCCTGGTGTTGCTCGGGGAAATAACTTGATATTTGAAAATACAAAAGAACTTGTCCCTAGTATATGTCTTCTTATTCAACACAATTGAGTTGGTAGGAGTGGTGCTGACCAAAAGTTAGTTTGAATGTATTGAATGTACTAACAACCTCTTGCAAAAATTATTGTGATCCAGTCTTTTCAAACATTCAACAAAAACGAATTTTTTGGAGAATTAGTCTGACTGGAATTACTTGCAAACATTCTTTCTCAAAAATTGGAAATATTCGAAGGAAATGCAGGTCAAAATCAGTACTAAGAGAAGTATCAAGTTCTCAGATTTATGCCTAAACACGGTTACTTTAAAAGATGAGAAATATCACTTCAGAGCAACATCAGTCGCTTCTACTTTGAAGGTTAATTTTTATCAGAAAATTTTCCGGAGGAAATGAAGGTCAGATTCAGTTAAAGCGGATCTGTTTACAGCGTATTACTACTATTGAAATTTTCGGCCGACGGCAGCTGTTGTTGACTTGAGTCAGAAACTCATGTTGGATCAACTTTTTTTTTTTAACAGAGCAGCTCTGTTGACATTATAAATTCAAATTACGTTTGCTGAATGGAATCGTAACCGTAAAAAGAACAAATTTAGTTGCCTTGGGATCAAACTCCACTCTGTTTTTCAAATATTTTGACCTTTGTCGGAAAAATTTTCCTGTAACTGAAAGAGATCTTTAAGTTTGGCCATAGAAGGGGACTTGATAAAATAGTATGTAGATATGAAAATCTTGATGATTTTAAATATGATTAAAGGCAACTCAGATGCTACTTTTCTCTCTTTGTTTTTTTATCTTTCTTTTTCTTTCTTCCTTTTTATTTTCCCTTCTCCCTCTCTCTCCCCCCTCTCTCTCTTTGTATATATATATATTTCTTCCTTTCGTTGGTTGATGACGTACTGATACAATATGTCTCTTTCTTTTCCCTTTTCTTTATATCCATATGCCCCACATCCTGGATCAGGTCATCTCATCAAAGGGAAAGAGGTTTGTAAGTTGGAACCTTATCTATACTGATTTTGAACCTTTCGCACTTCTTCCCCGCTAGATCTACAATTACAGTTGACCTTATATTTAGCATAGAGAATCAATAAATTTTGCCCTCCAACATAGGCTAATCCTCATCAGAGTCATCAGAAGTCTTTCTGTAACAAACCCCCCACTGTAAACGTGAGGGAAAATTTTTTTTATGCCAGAATCTTCATTCTTTTACTTACGAATGGTATACATATTTATTACAATAGAATCAATTCTTAAACAAGTTTTGGTATTTTTGGTCATATATCGCTTTTTGGCAATGTAACAGCCCATAATAGCAGCAGTAAAAGTAACAGTAGGATGTTTTTTCTCCCTCAAAGCTTCCTCTTCCCTTTATAACATCAAGTGAATGGTGAGGGAAGGTGGTCGAGTGGTGAACCATACGGACACATGACTCAGCTAAATCAGATCATTTTAAGATAGAATTGAAAGTCATTATTCCGCAACTCTTCTTATTAAGTTTTTTTAAGTACTCTTTTTCTATTAACCTTCACCTCGATTATTGGTTGATTTTTCAAATCATAACTTAAGAAAGGCCATCAATCTACGACAGTGAGTAGACGGCACGGATTGGAGGTGTAGATTTATGTCCGTATAATTGATATTTCTTTCGTTGTGTTTTCTTAGAAGAAATAAACAATATATTTTTCAATGTGTTGTCTATATTTGAGTTCTGTTTTCCTGGGCAAAGTTGGGGTTTCCTGCTTGTATTGGATGAAGGATAAAGATGCATTACTATTATTTTGTTCGAATTCACCTTAATATTTATATATAATACGACTGGGTTAAGATCTACATCAATTGGCTCATTTGAATAGGGCAGATTTTGACATTTCTACCTCAAAATACTGGAATGTTCTGCTTATCTCTAATGATTTCCTTTATTTCTTTTTATGTATGTGCCATTTTCACAAATAAATCCTCATAAATAAAAAGGAGTAAGAGAATTCGTGAAAGAAACATTTGAACATCCGAGTCTATAATGATTATCCAACGCCTTTTTATAAATATAGCTTGGCTATAAACATGTGCATGTGTAATTGTAAGGTTTGCTCGAAATGCACGACCTGATTACTTCTCATATTACTGAGAATATTAGATCGTCCCTCATGAAATGGCCGTTTACGAAAGGAAAAAGAAAACAACTTCTGAACAAGCCTGGATTATTAATGAAAATAGTGTTTAGTTTTGCTTCATTAACCCCTCTCCATTGGGCTTCGATTGTAAAGATCCCTTCTTTTATAGAAATTAGTGCCTCTGGAAGCTTAAGATTATTCTGTCTTTACCGCTTCTTTGATGCCGGAATAGGTGATAATTTGTTCGCGATAAGTCTGATCAAAATTGATGATGATATAAGATTTCATAATTAAGTTGTAACAACTTTTTTTTCGGTCTGATTGCCAAAGTGAGATCTGGCATTGTCATGCAACAAAATGGACCTATGTCTGTTTACCAATGCTGGATAATTTTGAATGCATTTCATCAATTAGTTAGCAGAATGATTGGACGTCCAAATACGAAACTGGTGTTGTTAAGAGCTTGAACAGCATTTTTACAAAGTGAATACTCAAAAACTGATTCTTTTGAGGACAGCGTCTTCAAGAATAGTGCATAATCTCATCAAAATTGGTACGATGAATCATGGAGGAAACCTGATGTCGGATAATCAGTTAAATATGTTTAACTACATTTTCGCATCAGAATTTGTTGGAATCCCAATCATAAAGACAAATGCCAAAAAACGACCATATAATGTAGGACAACACGTTATGAACAAAAATTGAAAGAATTTGTAAAAGAGTACATTTAGTTATTTTACCGTGCATCGAAAAGGGTATTCAATCCTTTCAACAGTAATTTCAACTTTTTTTGTTAGCAAAAATTAAACGGACAAATTTACATTGTGAGACTTAGAATTGTGTTCTATGCCAGTGGGGCAAATATCATCTAGAGCGTGTGCCAAAATTGTTATTTGTGCCAAAATTTTCCCTCACATGCCAAAGTACATTTTTGATCAGCAGTTTATCATTTTATCATATTTGTATTTTACAAAATGTTTTATGGAGAAAGAGAACAAAATATCTGAAAACATTCTTAGAGAAGTCTCTATAAACAATTAATAACTCACGTCACTGCTGATGAATTAAAGGTTAAAGATTATTTTAGATGTATCCAACCATCTCTATCAGACGCTTTTCGGTTAGTCGGTCGGTCGGCCTCACTTATGTTTAACAACAGGAAAGTGAAGGAAGGGGTCTGTTTTATTTGCCTACTGCTATCATTTCATAAGAGGCATGATGTCATAAAAGTTATGATGTCATTGAAAGATGACGTATGAAGTTTCAGTTTTTTTTAAATTTTTTGCCAAGTATCGTTTGTTATTAATAGCTAAGACTGCAAAAATGGCTAAAACTGGCTATATGCTCCAGTTTTCATCTAAGTCTTTAGCTAGGAATGTTATATATACTCATTTAAAACCGAATTTTCAAATAGAATAAACGTAAACATGAGACCCCAGAAAAAAACTGTTGACAATTATTGTAAACTTCTTTTTTTTTTTAAACTTACAATTTTTTTTTATTAGCTAGATTTTCGATTAAAACAACGTCACCTTCCTCCTTCTGCTACTACTACCACAACTAGTAATGCTACATCAGCATCGTTCAGAATCCCTTTAAAATTGGAAGTCTGACGTATGGATGGGGGACACATCGCTGAACTCATGGCTCTTGTATGATAAAACCATCAACAAAAATTATATCTCTCTATATAAATATATCATGTTTTTGGGTACCACCCTCGACACCCGTGTCATATGTTCGTCATCCCTGACCTACAGTCTACATACATACTATCATAGGAACGGCATCGTCATCGAGCCATAAGTAAGAGAACACTCTCTTCATCCTAGAGAAAACATAGTTCAAGAATTTTTGGCGGAAAAAAAGTCACAAAAGTGTTCACAAAACAATTTAATAATCATGTAGCCATAATTGTCTTAATGATTCGCAACACTGTCATAACTGTCAAACATAGCGGTGGTAATATGATATAGGTTTACTTTCAGTGGCGTGTGATACTTTGTATCTTGGGGGTACAGTTTGCTACGGATGCACAAAAATGCAAAAATATTCTAGAGTCTGTAGAAAGCAACGGACAGTAAAAGCCTGTTTGGTACAATGTCGGGAAAATTGTCCTGATTGTAAATTGCCAAGTTTCTCACCGTTGTGTATTCGATATTGCAAACGGCACACAAATAAAAAGAAATAAGTGAACTGATGAAAGAAAAATGGATTTGGCACTATTATCCGCTGATAATAGTGTCTAATCCAAATTCTGGTTCCTGTTATTTCTATAATCGGGACCACCTTCCCGATATTGTGCTATAAAGGCTTTTACTGTCCATTGCTTTTTACAGGAAATAAAATATTTTTATGCTTTTGTGCAGCCGTAGCAGACAGCACACCAAAGATACAAAAAAAAAAAAAAAAAAACAATACACCAATGGTCACTTTTCATCTAAGGGGAAGATCGATGGAGATAAATACCGAGAGATTATGGAAGAATATCTCAGTTTCGCCAAAGAGCTAAAAAAAAAAAAAAAAAAAAAAAGAAAAAAAAAGGAAGCCTAGTTTGGTTTTCCAACGTGATACAATAATCCCGAAGACCCTGCTCGGGAGACAAAAATAAACTTGGAAAAAGAAATGATTTTATATTCTTGAGTGGCCCTGTAAATCTCTGGGTATATAACCCCTTATGATTTGTTGCAGGAATTAAAATTTTGGACCTGAAAACGATAACCCTACATCTGAGAAATCTTACAAGAATATTCGTCATCACAGTCAATAATTGATCAACTGTAGTATCAAGATTTGAAGTCATGTGAGAATATTCCATAAAAGAATGAATTTTGTTAGGATAAATTCTATTTAAGACATCCACTGAAAAAAATTACAATAGAGTAAAGAAAAACACGTAAGAACCTCTACATTTTGGAAAATCTAGATTTTATTAATAAATAAAGATAAGCCATCAACAAGATCATCATCATCATCATCATCAGTCTTTCAACGTGCGTTGTTGGACATAGAGATTCCCCAGGATTCGCCACACTTCTCTATCATGGGTGTCGTGGAGCCAGTACTTTCTGAAATTGTCTAGCTCGTCTCTCCATCTAATATTCTGCTGGCGTCGGTTGCGCATGTGATCTTGGGGGATCCATGTCGTGAGTCGTGATGTCCATCGGTTTTCCACCATTCTTGCAACATGGCAAGCCAACTGCCATTTGAGATTTTTAAAAAGGAGTCTAGTGGAGTACTGATACTGTGGACAGAACGGTATGACCAGGAGCGCTGGAACACAGACAAAAACAAACACACAAACACAAGCAAATATATATATTTTTTATAAAGGATAAAATACTTAGCCATCTGTGATGGCCACGGTCGATCAATGTGAGAAAGAGTGGTACAATATATCTCCCGACGTCTGTTCAATTTTTTTCAACAGCTACCAGAGACGCGTCGATGATTTCATATTGAACCAAGGCTACGCGAATAAATATTAATGTACTTTCCTAAAAAGGTTGAATAGTTTCTTAACGTTCAATGATCGATATCATCAAATCTAAATTTTCATCTGTTGGAAGCTTTCATTTTGTGGGGGTTTATTTGGTAATATTGTTGTAAACTAGTTGTATACGGTGTTGCCAAAACAAAACAAAGATTGTACACACGCACAAACTTACACTCACACACACACACACATATATATATATATATATATATATATATATATATATATATATATATATGAACTTCATAAAAACGTTTCTACCATCATTATTCCATCAAAATATCTGTCTATATATAGACAGGCTTGAATACTTTTGCACTACAAGCCATTTATAGGAGCTGCAAGCGCCATCTGAGCAATAAACACACACACATACACACACACACACACACACACACAAACACTCATATATTTATATGTATAAGAACGTAAATATCATCAAATTGTTATTCAAATTTGAATTCCAAGTCTTTACGTTAAATATTGCTATGGGGAGCATCATAAGTTTTACCACGGATCTGTTTGGGGGATTTAAACAAATAGTGGATGCATCCCCTCACTGTGTTTGTCGGATACAACCTCCCCATCTATATTTTACTTTAGTTTTTATTTCAGCGTTATCTAAGTAATTAATTGGATTCATATATATACATTAGATATCCACTTGAAACATAACCAAGGAGATGTGAAAGAATCCACTTGAATAATTACCATTAAGGTGTGAAACAAACCGGTTGTAATACCATCCATTATAGAAGTATGAATAACTTTTTTCAATTACACTATGTGTTTGTGTGTGTGTGTGTGTGTGTGTGTGTGTGTGTGTGTGTGTGTGTGTTTGTGCGTGTATTTGGGGGGTGAGAGGATGAGGAAGGGAGAGAGCGCACAGTCAGAAGCGCTCGATCAGGTTAAACTTTTGGTAAAAGTTTACATCAGTTTGAACAAAAGATCCGTTCTCTTATGAGGAAACTATTTGAAAATTGAAAATGGCATTCTTTGCCTGTCGTATTTAATAGGACTTATATATATATATATATATATATATATATATATATATATATATATATATATATATATATATATATATATATATATCAGAAATCCACCACAAAAATTACCGACAAGGTGTGACAAAAATCCACTTGAATAATTACCATTAGGGTGTGAAATAAGCCAGTTGTGATACTACCTATAATAAAAAAAAAATGAATAATTAATTATCCATTCACATTTATGTATTTTCTTGTCTTATCATCCACTTGCACAGTCGGCATTTTTTTCACGATTGTTTACCTCAACTACCAAGACGAATCTCTACATAATCTTCTTTCTTGACACTTGTTCAAATACTTGTCTGTCAGTAAACTCGCCGATTGATGCAGATGTGCACCAACCTAGAACATATTGAGAAGCAAAAATTGAAAAATAAGTGTGATTACTATATGTAGAAGCAGGCAAAAATGTAAGAAAGAATTGAATTTAATATATAATCTTCCCCGACAATGGCCGAAGGTCGAAACTAGTGAAGACATAAAAATGGAATAAAATCATTTACATTTACTCCTGTTTGTATGACTTCCATTTATTCAACCTTACACACACACACACACACACACACACACACACATATATATGCGTTTGTGTGTGTCTAGTCTAGAGAGCTTTACAGTTTCAAGAATCAAATATTAAAAACCTTTTTCAAAATTTTTTTTGGAACACCTCAGTCACCTATTTCCTAATATTTGTCAATGTTATGTAATTTTCCAAAGTTTTTTTCCCTGTGTCCCCAATACTCTATTATTATTGTACAATGTATAGATTGTCTCTTGTTGGGATCATTGTTTGTTCACTGTGTAATCGTTTCGGGTATTTTAAAAAACAGAAGAGTTGTATTAACAAAGCACTCCAGCAGTGTTGATCAAGCACCCCCTACCTTTATTATATAGTTTGTACCATACATGTATTTTGTCATTTTATAAAAGGTTTTACGTGTGTTGTAAATTGATATTTTTTTATACTTCATATTCATTTTTTGAAACAAGGCTTACTTACGTACGTTACCGTAAAAACATTTGCAACAATTATTTTCCGCTAAACTTGAAGTTAATTTTTCCCTATTGTATAACTTCAAATGTTTTTTTAACGTTTTTGATTATCAAATAAAGTATTCTTACATACATGGTTGGAACGAAACAACTTTTTAGCCGGAAGTAACACCTCAATGGGCGATTCCATTAACATACTTCAACAATTTGTTACTTGGCATTCCATGGTCGATCTCCCACAGCGTCCAAGTACCTATCAGTCAAACAAATGGACCAGAGCCAAATGTTTTCCCCTCTCCCTGTTCCAGTCAATAGAATGATCTTTCACACTGACGAAGACTGGATCCAACCATTTTGGTTACCTAATTCCCCTAACATAAATACAATTTTACCTATTTTAATATACTCTATTCATTCATTCTATTTTCATAGTTTCGTTAACATTGTTTTTAATTTTCGTTATTATTTAACCATAGTCAAGCTGATAAGTTTTAAATGGATCAGGATGTCTTATAGCTTTATTAGATCATCTAAAAATATCACTAATTTTACTGCCTTGATTGGCCATTCTTACAACTAGAGAAACATTTTTTGGTATGAAATCTTGAAGTTGCTCTTGCGATATTGTTTCGTAAAATATATGCGCTGGAATACTACTTGTTCCAAAAGGCATTTTCACTATACGGAACAGGAAACTATCTCGTTTATTAAAAAATTTGTGGATAAACATTCCATCCTCGATTTTGACATCCAAATCTAGAAATCTTGCTTGCATTCCTTTACATTTACATTTTAATTCAAGATCTTTAGGATATATACTACTATACGATTTTCCAAATTTTCTTCAATCAATAAAATGTATATAACCTAAAAATAAACGAGCTCGTTTTAAATAAGCTCTAATCAACGATGACATGAATATATATTCGTGTCTATGTAATTACAAATTTGCCCAGTAAGGGGCAGGATCAGTTTCCATATGGACACTTATGATCTGATGAAATATTTTATTTCCTATTTTTAAGTAACATTCCCCAATAAGACAACTAGCAACTTCTTTGAGGGTAGAGCACTTCAAAAAGATCTTGTCTTTTTTTTTTTTTTTGTTTTACACCAGAAAGCTTTAGAGTTTGCTAACCTAATATATTTATTATTTCCTCCTGCAAATGCCATGTCTATCATTTAATTCTTTAATAAGATCTTCATGGGGAATTTTTGTGTAAAGAGTTCTAAAATCATAGGTTTCAGTAGATTTAGCCCCTTTATGGGCATTTTAATATACAATTTTCCTTTAACAGGCATAGAATTATTTACTGTAATTAATCACTATCAAATTTCCTTCTACTAAGTAATTGCTGTATTTGATTGTATGTTAAATGAAAAAAAAACCTTAGAAGCAGCTTTGCTCAGAGGTTTAGTACTACAAACTCTAGAGGCTACGATAAAGCGAGCACCTATTGGATTGTTATTCATTTTAGGTATCCCATACATAATTGGTGACTTTTTTATTTTTTCATCTATTTCAAGTCCCAGCTTTTCACACTATACTATGTTATCAAATGTAATATTGTCGGGTTCACAAGCAGATGCTTTATACGTGGATGATGGTGTTCCTATTGAACCTAGTTCAGACTATATCCTTTGAATATAATATTTTTAACGTATAAATGCTATGTGATTTGTCGTTTTACCAATCGGGAAGATAACAAATTTATTTTTGAAGTTGCAATAGATCTACTGATACTCAAGATTTTTTCAGTGTCTGATTCGTTTTTTGAGGGCGTTTAAAGCATTGTATTTTTTCATTTACAAATCCGAGTATTTTTTTGTTTCCAACGGTTGAAAGCTGATTCTATCATTCGATATTAATTAACATAAGAAAATCTAATGCTTTTTTAATCTCGTTTAAACATTTGCTATAATTTAAACACTTTGGTTATCTGTAATTTGGACGTTTTGTGAAGAGTTTTCTTAATTCATAATTTTAACAATCTCTATACCTGTCAATATGTAGCCTAGATTTTTATCACTTGATTACGAGGCCCGGCACTCATATTTTGGAACTTTGATTTCACCATCTTTATCTATAGAATGAGTTTTTACTGTTTGTTTGGAATTAAACATTTTATTTCATATTGTTGGTCCTAAGTTGTATGTTACTAATGGCATATTCTCTTCTTTTTTGATTCAGTTGGAAGAGATTGCAAGATATTCTTATGATTAAAGATTTCAGGTAAATTTATATCATCAAGTCCTTTATTTTTATAAAAAACTGACAAAAATATTACGAGGTCTACTTTTCTCTTTCTCTAATGGTGGTTTATATAGTTTTGTGTCAATTATATCTAATTCGTAACATTGAAATAATTTTGTCATCCTATTTTTCAATTCATTTTGTAATAATATATTGGATGCTTTATCTTTCAATATCTTCTTTTTTGTTTGATCCAGAAGTATGTATATGAATACATATGTGTCAGAGTTGTTTTAATGTTTTACAGAGAGTTAGATATCATGGTACTATGTGTGAATTCTTCTTGTTACTCACTATGTAACCGTTTGGGGGATTTAAAAACAAAACAGGTACATTAACATGGCTCCCCAGCAGTACTGATCAAACACCATCTCACCTTAAGCTGATTTTCAATATATTGCTTTTTTTAGGACCGTGTCATAATACATGTAGTTTGTTATTTCAAGTAGGTTATTATCATTATTATTATTATTATTATTATTATTGTACATGGGCGTTATTTTTTTATTATACATCTTATATTATATATCATTTGATCTTTAAACCAATACCTACGTAGGTTACCCAAGAAACGTATTTGCAGGCGATGGATCAATAAGTAAAACAGACGGGACTCGTTATTCGTATTCCCCTCTTTCTGTTCCTCTCTCTCTCTCTCTCTCTCTCTCTCTCTCTCTCTCTCTCTCTCTCTCTCTCTCAATATCTATGTGTGTGTGTATGGCCAAAAATGTCAAAATAGACGGATAGTAAAACTATATATACATATACACATGTGGACATGTGCAAAAACCCACACCCACATACAACGAAACAGCTGTCTGTGGATAACACAATTATTGATTTTATATATAAAGGCTGCGTTTCAAAAATGCGATAAGCGCCATTTGAAAACTAATTGTATCAAAATCCAAATTATATGTGTGTATATATATATATATATATATATATATATATATATATATATATATATATATATATATATATTCAGTCTATAATTTTTTAATAAGATGAGTAACAATAAAATCAAGAATTCGTTTTTTAATTTAATGAAGCATATTCATTTATCAAATGGCGGTTATCGCATTTTGGATCCACGCCACTAATTATCTTCACTGGCGAATCCTTTTTTACGTATGTTAAAAACCCAAGTAGTTCTCTCATAATCTCACTTTTTATTTCTCCCTTTCTTTCTCTCTTTTCTCCTCTCTCCCTTTCTCTTTGTCTCTCTCCCTCTCTCTTTCTCTCTCTCTCTCTCTCTCTATATATATATATATATATATATGATTTTGTGTATGTGGGACAGAATGTGTAAGTTTAGACGTATCTAGGAAGCATCAACCAAGCACGTAAGTAAAATTACGTACTTATACGTACTTATTACGTATATATATATATATATATATATATATATATATATATAATTATTTACTGGGTGTGACTTGATTTGGCCCTATGCCACTAGTAAAACTCCACTTCTCAGTTGTATAAATCTGCTGCAAGGATTCTTAACCATTAGACCACGACAAGGAACTCAAATATTTGCTTCATTTTGGCACTCTGTTATCAAAAGCAAATAGCTTCTCGTAACGCCTGTAATGAAAAAATAACAAAAAAATCAAGTTACAAGTTGCATGTTCCCACTAAAAATGAACATCTAACTATAATTGGAGATATCTCTGGAGAAATTGCACGTATATGTACCAAGATGATCCTCAAACTGGCCATTGTATGAAGTGGATATTCACCATATACTTTAGTCAACACAATAAATTGCTGTGTTAAAGTTGTTTTGACTTGCGTTTCCCGAGGAAACCAATAAACCTAAATATTTCTCAATAATGTTTGCCTGACTAAACAAAATGATCACTCTTCACCTGCACTCTTTCAAAATATTGAATAACAGTTAGACATAAATATTTCATTCGTTCATTTTGTTCATCCAAAATCATTTTTTTACTAGACTTAATACTCGCCATGGCGGGTGGACTAAATTGCTTGTAAAAACAAATCGATAGACGGAGAGATAGATAGATAGATAGATTTGTGGTACTTGTTAGGGAAAATCTTACCTGTAAGTTTATTCTGCTTTTAAGAAAATGTTTGGTTCTTTTTTTCAAGAAAATATGAATTAATATTGAGAGCATCTCTCGGTACATATATTTGCAAAAGTATATGATTATTTTCTTCTCTTTCAAAACAGCGCATTGCAGCCAGAGATAAGGATTCAAGGTACCCGAAAAATGTGCTGGATGGTTTGCTTCTATTACATAATGTTTGGGGATGGAGTTTCGTTTACAATGTAACTATCATGCAGAACTGAACCCTTACTTCCCGGCCATCATAAATAAAGCTATGAAAGTTGCTTTTATTCATTTCATTGATAAATCATTTTCCCAATACACAAAACTAAGGGATGGTGATTTTGTAGCGGTCAAAATCGAAAGAGAACTTTTATTTTTCTCTTTCTTGGGTCAAAATCAAGAAGGAACCTTTCTCCTAATTCATGGATCAAAATCGAGGGGAAAACTAATTTCCTCTTTTAGCGTTTGAAAACGAGGGGGGTTCAAACTTTAGAGGTCAAAATTGAGAGTGCTTTTATTATTCACCTTTTGGTGTTGAAATCGAAAGGGAACTTTTATTTTTCACTTTTTAGGTGCATAATTGAGAAGAAAAAATGTTTCTTTTTGGGGTCAAAATCGGGAGAAAACATTTTTTCCTCTTTAAAGGGTTAAAATCAAGGAGCAACATTTTTTCTTTTTAGGTTTTGAAACTGAGAAGACATTTTTTTCGTTTCGTTTCGTTTCTCACTTTTAAGGGTAAAAATGGAAGGGGAAATCTCATTTTTTAACGGTCTAAGTCGATGAGGATATTTCATTTCCCTTTAGGGGTCTAAATCGACAAGAAAAAAAGTTATCTCTTCTCGGGGGAACACCGAGTATATATTTCTTAAATGATAAAGAAAACATTATTGTATCGGGAGCATTTATCGGCTGCTCTAACATAAACTCAATTTGTGACCATACATAGCTTTTGAAAGTCCAGAAAAACCCATCAATTTATTGACAAAAATATGAACATTAAATGTATACACTTTTGGATTGCAGTTATATAGTCCCCCTGATTTTGAAAAAATGGCCGATATTTTAACTTCAAATGAGGTATTGTAATTCCGGCCAATTAGTTCCATCATGTTAACCACCTAAAATTTGGTGCAGTTGGGAACTTGTAATAGTCTATAGGATAGATTCATTCAAGCTATCAGTCAAAGGGTCTTATTTTACGAGGGTATTGTAATGTTTATGTCTGCAACGATTTACAAGGATTGTTTGCTCAGGGTCACTAATCTATGAGCGCTACACAGTAAAATTTTCCTTCTGAAGGTGAATTTTGCAGTGTTACAAAGCGTAACCCACGCTAAACAATTCGAGATGCCCCGGAGCAGCTAAACGTTGACCACCCAGCAGTTGTTCGACATTTCTACCGAAATTGAAGAGCAGAATAGCTCGATATGTCGCGCGAATGGCCCTGGGTGAAAATTGTTTAGACTAAACTCAGATTTTGCGCAAATGACCCTGCAAGAATTGGACGGACTAAGCTACAAAACTCTACTACATCCAGCTTACTCATCAGACCTCTTTCCACTCGACGACCACTTCTTCAAGCATTTCGACCACTTAATTCAAGAGATGATTTTCAGCAACCAAGCAGCAGTTAAAAAAGGCCTTCGAAGAATTCATTGGTTCCAAGATCTCTGAATTCTACGCTTCAAGAATAAATGGATTTATTTCTAGTTGGCAAAATGATTAGGTTCTGAGGGTTCTCATTTCGATAATTAACTTTATTCTAAGCTTAGATATACTGCTTTAAATTTGACAGTGAAAAAATGTAATTATTTTTACTTCCACATCATTGTAGAAAGGGAAATTGAGATTCTTGAAAGTGTTGGGGGGACGTTGGACCATCATTTAAGGCACATTCGACCGGCGACAAAAAAGTTTAGAAAAAACACAAACTTCGGTTATGAAACCATTTAGAATCTATCCCAACTTGACAACTGGAATTTACAGGAGCTAACTAATTTCAAATAGTATTTTATTGGCTATAAATTTCTTGTAAAGTCTTGTAAGGGTTGTCGTTCTTTCATAAAAAAATAGGGCATACTCTGGATTACCCTGTTGACCTAACGACAGGAAAATGCAGAACTGACTTTGCACGTTCATTACCTCCAACTGAGATTCGGAGAAACAAGCATACGACAACAGTCTCTTTGTCAATGTTAGAAATGTCGGCACAGGGTGAGGGATACAAATTTACTGCAGATATTTGTGTAGCCTTAAATAGCTAACAACAAACTCCTAATCATCTTTGTCGATTACTTGAGCAAGAGCGATATTGTCTGACAGAATTCTCAGCAACAAATTCCACCAGAACATAGTCTCCAATATCTGACACCCTATGTTCAACAAAATCAAGTTGTAGACACATACCTGCGATATTTCCGCATCAATCCTGTCATCCTCTTCCAGGTGACTGTCATCAACCCAGGCAGTCTCTTGCACTATATTCCTAGCTACCCTCATTACTCCTTTCCTCTTGGTTTTCTTGTTAGGCTTTTCAATCGATAGTTAACAGAAACGTTTCCTTCAGGAGATTCAGCATTTCTGAATCGGATCAATGTTGCCTTGGGAATCTGCAGAGCTTTCGGAACATCTCTCAGAGAGTTTCCTTACCCAATTCCTTCCAACCCACGTAGAACCAACACACAAACATATGTTACACAATTGGTCTTGCGTCGATATTTTCTGATCATTTTAACTGAAACAAGATTTAGACCCGATAACCCTACCACTATGTTTCCTAAAGACAAAATTGACATAAATATCCTGTCAATCAAATGCTTTTGATGACTACAACAGTAACCTCCCTCAGATGGCTGACTTTAGATTAGCTTTACAAAGAAGATCTCTTGGGACAGGTTGGACCACCAAACCAAAGCAGCCCAACCTACCCCAAACTCTACCGTTTAACTTGCCCCACAGCAACATTCTAGTATTCCATGCAAAATACACGAGGAAGACAAAGTGTAAACACTACAGAGTAATGGTAAACTATGCACAACTCATGACAGATTAAGACATTATAGGTAGACAGTTTAGATTCTCGGTACTTATGAAGAAACTACATCGTTAATTAAAATTAGGAAATATACTTTTAACAGCTCAAATCTCAAAACTTATCGTTGAAAACGAGTAGCTTCCCCAAGACTGATGAAAAATACGTCGAACAACTCACCAAGAGAGGTTTCTCCTGGAGAAAGCGAGGAACTACAGCTGCTCAGATACCGAAATAATTATCGGTACTCCAACGTACTGTCAGGTTGGAAGGGCCCTA
>OY735213.1:54967909-54977909 GCA_963457665.1 Thysanoteuthis rhombus
GATGTTTTGAAATGGAAAACTCTTGTGATGTCATAAGTACAATGTATTCTGTCCACATTCATCCTTCGACGGAATCTCTTTACATGACTTCAAATTTTGACGCTACGGTTGTTCGGTCATTGATAGTGATGGCGAGTCACAGTTCTTTGTTACTTATAGCATCCTTCATCTTACGATTCAGAACGACATGTCATAAGTAACAATTTAATATTTATTTAAGAAAAGCCCAAGAATGTTAGGAATTATTACAAATCATAAAAAGATTGTTTGCAATATGAGATCCTTTCAAAGAGTAAGCAATAAATTATAACGAAAGTTTTTTTTTCTCCAAATGAATTCAACACCTCCTTTTCACGAAAAAAAAACTACCTCCACTAAAATCTCCTAATACGAATGCTTTATGTCAAAAATGATACGAGGCCTTTTCAGAAACCATCAACCAAAGCTGTCACCATAACCACCGACTTAAGTTTCTCTCATTTTTCAAGTTGGTCTGGCTGGCTATGTGCACATGTATGTATTAGGTGTACAGGTCGTGTAAGTGGAACCAGACGACTGGAAATTTAAACATTTACTCTTTATCTTGTGTAAAAAAAAACGAAAAACGCCATTTTTTGGTTCTTTGAAAATTCCTTCCCAAAAAAGGTTTTTAGTGATGAGGGGTCAGTTTGCAATGTAAGCCCATAATAAATTGGGTCCCTAGTTTGTCCCGGCTGTTTTCATGCTTGTTTTTTTGTTTTTGTTTTTGCGTTCGTTTTTTTTTCTTCAATTATCCCCCCGATAGGTTTTAGTGGGGGTTCATCTCACAATGCAAATTTGTACTAAATTCATCCGTTAGTTTGGTTCTGTTTGTTTTTTTTGAAAATTCAGAATTTTTTCACTGGCCACTTTCCAAATAAAAGACGATAGAAGTAATTTATTCATCGATCACTTTTGCATCCATTTTTTTTCCTAATTGATCATCTCAAACGAGGCATACTGTCAAAGGACGTTGGTCACGAGTTTCTATCGAGCAACTAACCAGACCTCTTTTTCCTAATCTTCTCTTTTATATCGTTTAGGCATTATTCCTTCTGTATCCTCTCAGTCAAGAGAAATCATTTTCTGTATAAACCGCTTTACGTTTAGATTTTGCATCCCTTGTTATGTACCTATTGCATTGTCTTTGGGCTCTTCATCGTTTATTTTATTTTATTTTTTTTTTTTGTTCTTTTGAGGATTTAGATACATGATCATGC
Organism: Thysanoteuthis rhombus; assembly: GCA_963457665.1. NCBI lineage: Eukaryota > Metazoa > Mollusca > Cephalopoda > Oegopsida > Thysanoteuthidae > Thysanoteuthis > Thysanoteuthis major. The sequence continues at coordinate 54,969,148 of OY735213.1, forward strand.
AACACTTTCTCTGTGTCTGTCATGCATTAGAAACCGCACAAGCTTGGATGCAGTCCAACCAAATTTGGTATGCATATTTAAAGGTAAAAAAATTGAGAGAAAAATCAGAGAAACATCCCCCGCCTTTTATTTCCCTGGAGTTTAGGGCCATCATTTTATCATTCTTGGTTTCCAGATTGTCTTTCTTCACAGCACACACACACACACACACACACACACACACACACACACACGCATATATATATATATATATATATATATATATATATATATATATATATATATATATATATATATATATATATATATATATATAAATATAAATAAAGAGAGAGAGGGTGTAGAAAGCTTTACAGCTTTAAACAACTAACATTAAAAAACTTACTCAATTTTTTTTTATATCACTTCAGTCACTCATTTCCCAATATCTGTCAACGCAATTTTGTAATTTCTTTCAGTTTTTCCTTCTTTTACATATACTTTGTTATTTTGCTTTGTATGACTTTTGTCTTTTTTGGATCATGTTGTTTACCATATATATATATATATATATATATATATATATATATATATATATATATATATATATATATATATAAAAGAATCTTTTTCTTCAAGGGTTAAAGGAGGAAGGTGTGCCCCCTTTATTGGGTCGAGAGTGCACGTAAATATTTTTCATATCTAATTGATCATAATTGAAAGGAAACTTTTTTACAATAATCGTCAGTCCTTTTTACTCCTTAAATATATAACCCAGGGTACATTAGTAATTCAATCATCATATATATATATATATATATATATATATATATATATATATATATATATATATATATATGTGTGTGTGTGTGTGTGTGTGTGTGTGTGTATATATATATATATATATATATATATATATTGTTTGAAGCTTTCTTACACCTATTCAGTCCAATCCCACACAATGTCTTCTGTCTAGGACCATCCTGCTTTCCATGCAAGCTAAGTTGAATTTTGAATTTTTGTTCATTACTAATATTGACTCATTTTCCACGAATTGATAATCTAACAAATAATCTATTTCAGTGCAATTATTTCTGAAAAAGAATTGCTTAATCGAATATGTGTGTGTGTGTGTTTTTAAATTGCTTCTATAAGGTGGAAAAGGAAAATAAAGGTAGTAGTGAGGAATCAGAAAAATACTGGATTAACTCAAACTAAATTTGAACTTAACAGGGAAAGGGAAGGAAAGACAAGCGGTAAAAAAAAAACAAACTTAAAAACTGTGGCGATAGATTCCAGGACCTGGGCTTCAATCCACATATGCAACTGTTCTGTCTGGCACTTCTACTCCTACAACCAGCTAGAGTAGCTTCTCACAATAGTGTATCTAAGACGTCACTTCCAATCTGCAAGAACTGCTCAACGATGGGTTACTCATCTGAAGGGGTGTCAGATTTCTATAACCGGCTCTGGCATCTTATTGTTTGGGTATCCTTTCAACGGGGCGGTAGAACTCTACAGCAAGTTCGGATATTTACCAATATGTAGTGTCTGAAACGGCAATATCATTTATTAGGGCCAGCCATTCTGTCAGTATACACCCTCAAATGGGAAACCTAACAGCTATCCCGGGCATCTGAAAGAACGAGGAAACTCCAACAAAACCTACGGCCCTTGCTCCCATCGTTCCACCTTGGAGGACCATGGCATGCATATCATTGGTTTTTGATTGATTGATTAATTAATTAATCAATTAATTAATTACCATGAGGTAAGGTCGGTTGTGCGCACGTCAAACCTCAGCTTAAAACTCGCTCACACAGGCTGACTGAGGGTCTGTAAGGTGCGGACAGTCATCTCCAAAACAACGCTTGTGAAGCAAAGCTATCTATATATGTGTTGTGTGTGTGTGTGCGTGCACTAACATTTTACCCTTTTTTTTTTTTTTTTTTTTGTCAATGCCTCTTCTCTGCTAAAACTGCAAGGTCTATCCACTTAATACTCTGACTGTTGACCGGGAAAAAGACAACTTCCCACGTAGTCTATGCGAATATCACTTCGGACGCCTCCCGAAGTCATTCTCCAGTCATTCTCTGGTTCTAAACAATGGAAAAAAAAATTTTTATATTAATAATTTCAATAATAATAAAACTTTGGTTACAATAAAATTGTTTTTTCATGTACGTTTGGGTGATTTTTTTTTCCATGGAACAATATCAAGTATTATTATTAGTATCATTAGAATTATTAGTAATAATGATATGTGAAAAAGTAGACACAATCCAAATATCGAAAACATTTTTGCTATATGCAAACCAGTGGTTGTCAATTGCATTTCAGTCAGAGATTTTCATTTGGAGATTAGAAGAAAAGATGCAATATTTTCATATCATGAGAAATCGTACTTATATTAAGAGAAAAACAAAAAATATGGTTTGTTTTCTTAATATTACTTCAAGATATTTTGATTTGGTCTGTTTCCTAAGCTTACATTTTGAAAATCGTACAGCATAGTATTTATGTTAGTTGAAAATCAAATTATTTTCAAATAATCCTATATTTTTACTCAAGTGTACTCTGATCTGCTTCAAGGGTCGTAGTCGGTAGTAACTTTCTGTCTAATTCAGTCTATCGTTTAAAAAGAATACCATTGTCATAATTTACAGACGATAAACTATGTTTTTATTATACATTGGAGTCGTAGCTTATCCATACTAGATTTGATCAAAATTACATAGGTAAAAATGAAATTACTCAAAGACAGTATACACAGAAACATTATGCGAACAATTTCAATACAATTTCGAAAATAGATCACGTCTTATTGTTTCACACTGTGTACAAAACTGAGATAAAGGGGACAGTTATTCATTCTATCAGATCTTCATCCAATCATTCGTCTCACGAATTGGATAAACCTTTATCACAAGATTATTCTTACTTATACAAGTTCTGTAGATTCTTCCGTCACATTCAGATTTTATCATCAGACGTGTTTGGAGGAAGCATCTAATTCTATGAAAACCAAATTATACATATCTATTTTCAAGCTTACTTTTAGGATTTGTTTGCCTCGTTTACTTACTTCTTCAGCAGATGCATCCAACACAGAGTCCACCATGTACTCATAATCGATAGCTATAGTGGATTTGCAGGTGCCACTCCTATAGGACCCTTTCTGATATCGATAATTTAGCCGTTACTCAACCAAGAGTCACCGACGAAGCAGCAGCTACCATCCTCATCACACAGCGTAGGGTGTATTTGATAAGCTACTGAGGGGACCGGAAAAAATTATTTTGCAACTGATTTTTCATGCTTGACATCCATTTCACTGGGAAATTTGACAGTTTTTCGATAAATTATATCTTAACAAATTCCCGACTTTTCTATATTAAATTGGTCTGTTATCTTTCATCCATCTAATGCAATAGCGTTCCTAGTTGTGACGTCACCCGAGGCAGTAACCAATGATGTCATCCACCTCCTTCCAGAACATGGTCTCATCCCCATATATCTACAATATTGGTGATCTTTCTGTTCTACATGTATATGTCCCTCAAAAAGTACACAAAACCCCCTTTTTGCATAATATCTGAGAGGAAATTTTTCAATGCACGCAGCAAACACGTAGACCATAACGAACTCGGCATCATTTTAGTTCCGTGCTCCAGCCTTTTGCAGCCTTTAGATCTTCTCGCGTCAATGAAACGCTGCAATAACTTCTCGTTTCCAATTATAAACTTTACTATGGTTGTATCTTAATTTTCTTCATAAACTGTAATTTAATTCAAGTACTTTTTCAAGTAACGAAAACAAAGGTTGTTAGGAATTTTAATGTCGTCATTGAAAAACATGTAACTCAGCATTCCCGTTTTAATTTTAAAGTTCACCCCACTCATTTGAAAAAATGACTCATTTTTAAATCAGTGGTTATTATTATTATCAGATTTCGTATTGAAATGAATTATTGTTTGTTTTATGTTTTGGTAATTAAATTATTGTATGTTTCAGATATAAGTTATTGTTTTAATAATTTTTTTATTAAATGCAAAATAAACATTCAGCAATTAAAATACAATTATAAAATAACTTTTATTTCTTTTTTGTCAATTGAAAAAAAATCAAATTAAATCAAATAAAAGTTCTGAAAGAAAACAATAAGAATACGACTATAATGACGTTTAAAGTTGAAAACGTAAGTTAATATAATGTTTCGTTGAAGTGAGAAGAACAGATTCTACACTTAGATATTGAACTAAATGCTGCAATGGGCTGAACCACAGAAGTAGGATCGTGCCAAAAGCATTCTCATTAATTACTGAACGATGTGAAGTTTGGTTGAAAATAGAACGAGGTGCAACCGAATTGTCGGTGGATTTATTGAAAAATGTTCGTTAAATGCAGCAAATTACCGAAACACTTCTTATTTACCGAACACTTCTCACCCCAAGACGAGTCCCTTTTTTTTCCTCACCAGAGCTTTGGTTGACGATACTTTTGACCATTTCACAATTAAGATGTCCAATTAGAAGTATGAAGTACCAATATGACCCTGTGCAAAAGTTTTGAAGAATCTAGAGAACTTTAAATTCACGGTCCGAGGAAGACAAAGCGAACTATGGCACATAGCTTCAAAGTCAACAAGTCCAAGTCAATCCAAATTTATCAAATTAAGAAATATATTGATTAAAAGTTTGAAAAAAATAGGCTGTCAAATAGTGTCATCCCTGTTAATAGTGTCAACAGGGTTCACCAATCAAACGTCGTTACGCCGCTGGTTTAACGGGGGTGTGACCCCAAAATAATCAGGTCATAATTTTTTTTCTTTTCTTTCAAATCAAGCTGTTTAATAGATAAGGGTTTTGGTTACTTTTGAAGAGGTTAGTGCAGTTTCATGGGTCGAAGGCAAACACATACATACACACATATATATATGATGAAGCAAAGGATTCGTTACACAAATAAGTTCATGTTTCTGTCCTGTTTCGGCCTCTTCGGGAAAATGATTCAGTTCATTGTAGATCCCTGTTTAGATTTTGGTGGGAGTGCATATCTTTCTAGGGTGTAGGATCTTCCTATTATTCTATTTATATATTTTTAAAAATTTTTTTTCTTTGTTTTGTGGATGGTCATTGCTTGTTATACTTCTTCTGTTTTGGTCAGTGAAGATACTGTGCTTGTAAGTAGTTATAAAGTATTGATTAGCAGGATATAGTGTCGGCATTCATCGTGTTCGTTTAATTATTCTACGCTTGGTCTGTTTCGACATAGTGGTTAATTTTTAATATACCTATAAGTTGGGTGTTAAATTATGGTTTTTAATGGAAATTTTGAGCGGTACCGGTATTTCAATACTATTTCATTCTTGTTTTTGTTTTTGTTTTGTTTTGATTTTTGTTTGTTTGTTATAATTTTTATCTTTTTATTATTTTTTTTGTTCTATTGGCAAAAGTGATGATTTCAAATTTTTCACTTAGGCATCGGTAACATGGGATTTCAATATTCTGGCATATGTGTGTTTGTTTTAATATTTTCCATCTTACTGTGGGTTTTAGGTTGTTATCAGTCTCCAATTATATAGCGACAGTGATGTACTGTTTTTGCATTTTTCGTTTGTTAGTGATGATATATGGTTAGCCAATCTTGTTTCAAAAGGTATTTTTGATATTCCTATATAATATTTCACTTCTAAGGATGTCTCTGAGGTTCATATTCCAGCTTGATTTACAATCTTTGATTTGAGACGTTTGCTTTGCTAAGGACATCCATTTCTGTTCGTACGATCGCAATCTGGTTTATTTATGCCTTTTCCATTGGTATTATTTCTAATTATTTCATTGTTAAGTTTTGTTATTAACTTATTGAAATTATCTATAAAACTACAGCTAGTTTTCAGTTTGTTCTCGTTAAGTATTCCACTCAATGGGAGGTATTTTTCTATTGGATGAATATCTTTTCTTAATTGGTTTTTACTTATAGGTTGAATGGCAGTGTATACCAAATGATTTTCCTAACTCTACTTTTGTTGTTATTGTTATGTTTTACTTTATTGGGTTTCACTTTTTCATCATATCTGAAGCCAGCTTTGATAAAACTGCTGTCTTTTGAAGCTTTAATATATTCATTCCTGACGTCGTTGAATGTTGTTTCATTTAAGGAGTTATATATTAGCCTAGTTTCTATTGATTTGGGGATATTTTTAATGTTTTTTGGGGTTTTTTTTTGCTGGTGGTTACTACTTGCGTTGATATATGTAATAATAGAATTTTCTATTCTATGTGGTTCGTGGGTGTTATCATTCAGATTGTAAGTAACATCTAAAAATATAGAATTTTTCACATTGGCCTTAATTTCAACTTTGAAGTTCAATTTTTCATTTCTTTTATCATGTACTTTTTTTTAATTTTTAGCATTTTTGCGTTGTTACTTTCAACAACTTGTAGGCTTTCATCCTCGTCAAGTCCTATATTTTTAGAGTTCAATCTGTGGTGAACATATACAAGACCGATCAGGTCCGATATCTCGGCTGGATCGAGATTACCCATATAAACATCAAAACCGTAGACGTCGGTTTTTTATTTCTTTGTTCAGTACCATCCGTCAACAGTATTTGATTATTTCTGTATCTTTATCATTGATGTTGGTGAAGATCTTTGCGAATCTCGTGGCTTCCTCGGAAAATTCCTTTGGATATAAAAGAGTAGAAGTCCATAATATCGAATTGTACAAAAACACAGGTATTTTTTGCTCAAAGTTGCTAAACCAGCAAAAGACCTCATCTGTGCTTAACCACTGGTTTAGTTGCAATCGTTATTGATACTGTAGTTTACGTCTTCAGGTATCTTCTTGCTGATTTTTCCTCTCTAGGATTCATTTGGGTTAATTAGTCTAGTGATGGGTTTGTTCATGAAGTCCGGTTTGTGGCCCTTCATGAGTACGTAAGCATCTTTTTTCGTAGTCTTCCTAACTACTTATCTTTAATTTGTCAGTGATGTTCTTGCTCTTCTTATTTATAGTTGCTTATAATTGTTCTTCTTGATGTTTAATTTATTTTCTTTTTTCTTTTTTTTTGCAGTTTTGTGTAATGTGGTTAGTTTGGAGTTTGTTGTAGGTCTGATAATTCAATTCACATATAGTGTTCATCTCGTCTCCTTTCACGAACATGTTCTTCGATTCGTTAATTTGTTCTTTTTCTTCTTTTAATTTTCTCTGGTATTGTATACATATACATATATATATATATATATATATATATATATATATATAATGATCGTCATCATCAGTCGCTATAAGTCCATTGCTACTAATTTCTGCTATTATTTACCGGCAAACTTTTACATTTTGTCTCTTCATCTTCTATCTGGTCTTTTCCTACGGACACCAATCGGTTAGCCTTTTGCTCCATTTGTTTTCCCTTCTTCTTGCTATGTGCTCCATTTGTGTTGCTTAATTACTTGTTCAACATCCTTCACCCAGGTCCTCAACTGGATCTATGTTGATCTTTCCCCATCACTATGAGTTATTCCTAGCATTGCTCTTTCCATTACCCTCTATGCTACTCTAAGTTTGTTTTCGTGTGGTTCTGTATGTTTCCAGTTTTTGCACGGGTGCATCTTTGCTGGTATCATGCATTGACCGTATACTTTATATTTTAAGCATACTGGCAATATGCCTTTTAGAATGTCTCTATTTATACCAAATGCTTTCATACGCCGTCTTATTTCATTTTTGAGGTGTGGTCTCTCTCTCTTTTTTTTTTTTTGCCTAACCCATCTGAATGTATTCCTTAACTTCTTCCATGGCGCCATCGTCCATTCTTATGGTCTTCTCCTGGACCTTATCATTGAACATTACTTTTGTCTTTGTTTTGCTCCTTTTTAACCCTATTTCTTTGGTTTTCTCTATTCACATCACATGAGCAATTTCTGCTATCAATGCATGATCATTACGGAACCTTCAATTGTTCAAATATTCTCCATCTATGTTTATTCCTACTTTTCCCATGTGCCTTCAAGGCTCACTAGAAAGAGTTTTGGTGATATTATATCCCCTTGTCTCACTCCTTTTCTAATCTCTATCTTGTTAGCATCTTTATAGAATCTAATTATTGCAGTGTCATTTTTGTATATATTACGTTATATATACTTTGTTTTACAATTAATATTATATATACGTATTTTCTTGATATTATTCGATAAGGTCAGAAATGAAAAATTGAAAAATAATGATTTCTTAGTAAATTTAGGCTTATATCATTACATTCAATAATATGGGTGGATAATGATGAATAATATCAGTACAAAGATATCACCAACATTTTAGGTATCCTGTGTAGAGAGCAAGTTCTTGTGAAGAGTGATGACATCAAACTCATTGGCTCAGGTAACACCCAGTGTAGGCACGGCACTGACACGCACTAAATGCTTGTTTAAATAAAACTTGAAATTGTTCCAAAATAATTTTGGCTCCTGGAACTATTTTGGTATGTTTTAATATAACACAAGTAACGTATTTAGCTGAGACTTCATCCTACTTCGAAGTACTCTGTTCAGTCTGTTGTTCCGTAAATAAAACATCAATAAGTATTTCTTATTTTCATGTCAAGCGAAGTAATCAGTCAAGTAGGGGTTTTCCAGAAATCATCATCATCATCATCGGTATTTTATCATCCGTCGTCAGACATAGACCTTCCAAAAGATTTGCCATATCTCTCTAACGTGGATGTTGCGGAGCCAATACTGACTTTGTCTAGTCCATCTCTCCATCTTATATTCTACCGG
>OY735213.1:54982909-55070409 GCA_963457665.1 Thysanoteuthis rhombus
ATTTCGTTTTGAAATATTTCATTATACCAAGAAAAATATTTGTACTAACTATTCTTCTTTGTCAATGACCAAAGAAGACAATTTTCAGCCGTTCTCTCTCTGTCTCTGTCTCTCTATCTATCTATCTGTTTATCACAGTGAAGATAGAGAGAAACAGTTTTATCCACACATACACACGCCTATGTTTATAATTCAACAGAACATTTACATATTCAAATAATACAAAGCATTCATACACACACACACACACACACACACACACACACACACACATATATATATATATATATATATATATATATATATATTTCAAAAAAGGATGTACAATCTGGCAGAAATGATTATAAATGAGTTATTTCAATTGAGACTATTCATAATGAGCTCCCGTTATTACTCGGTATATGTATCATTTGGCCTTTACAGCTTAAATAGAATAAACATTTAAAGAAAATGAGCTGCTGTAGCTCAGTGGTAAGAGCGACCCTAAGTTAAAGCGGTTACCTACCGGTTGCAGGTTTGATTCCTCCAGCAGATCATTTGCTTTGATGGCTTATCATATTAACGCTGTCAAGGTCAAATGATACACTGGAGGTTATTTCAAATAGAGTTCCAAATAATATAACACATACATACGCGCACACACACACACACACACACACATATATATATATATATATATATATATATATATATATATAGAGAGAGAGAGAGAGAGAGAGAGAGAGAGAGAAAAGGAGAGAGAAAATATACCCGTACATGGATGTTATTTATCTATGATTCAGCAAAACAGAGTATAAAGCTGATTTATCGATGTTTCATTCTTGGTAAATTAAGAACATATTCAATTTCTAATTTCTATATCAAGTCAACTCAAACTATTAGAAACTTTAAAATATCACTTTATCATATCATTCTTAAAAAATCAGGGAGAAAGCATGACCGAAAATGACAACTCGAAGTATTTGCCGGTGAAAGTTTTAGTTTGGCCAGATTTTTCAGCCACTTTGACTTTGTTGCGGAATTTTCGGCCATGAACATCTCCAACTGTATAGTAACTGCGTGATCCTTTTCCTTGACTGGCGACCATTTCATTGGCTACAGTTAGGAGGAAGAAAGACTCACTCTGTCAATCAATGATTCTTTCTTTATATCACTCACTAACGCAATAACTCTTTTCTTCTTTTAGTAGCTCGCTGACGAATTAGAAAATTCACGTATTGTTCATTGTTAAGTCACAACAGACCATTTCATTTTATTACAACTCTTCAATTGTTTTTTTTTACTTATGTGAATGTATTTCACTTTGACCAATTCATCATAAATTTGAGATTATAACAGAACTTGGAGAGGACATACAACCAAATAAATATACAATTAAACATGGTGATTTGAATGTATGACTTTTTTATGGATAGATAAAGATATTTAGCAAGTTTATTCTAGTTTTGGCACTAAGTGCTAGTATGAAATACCAAAAGTGAATTAAACTTACTAATCAGTTGTAATGATCGGCAAAATTTGCTGGAAGGATAAGATGGAAAGGTATGTTGGTAAAAAATGGCAAAGGTCAGCGCAATCACAGTCGTCATGGAGTGAGATGGGAAAGGTCATTGTCAAGCAGTGAACTCATAAGGGCTAATGACAATGACCATATGAAAACCATATAAAAGACAATATATATGCATGTTTTGTACGTTCAATTGTATAATTGTCAGCAGTGTCCCTGTCCTGTTATAACCAAAAACTCATAATGGATTGGTCCATGTGAAATAGATTCACACGTCTAAAAAATCAAAGGGCTGTAATAAAAGGAAATGGGATGTTACTATTATAATGAAGAATACGACACAAGAAATCAGACCATTTAGAATTAAATTATTTCAGGCAGTAAGCCAAATTTTCAAAATAAAAAATATTTTCCCTACTGATTGAGACATACGTGTGTGTGTGTGTTAAGTTTCAAGTTTCTACTCTGGACGGTTAGGACAGAGAAGAGTATAGAAAAAAGAAAAAAGAGTAAACTGACACGGCTTGACGTCATAAAATCACTCTTTCTTTTTAACTCTCTCTCTCTCTCTCTCTCTCTCTCTTCCATGACTGACTAATTGCAATAATAAAGCCAACTGTTCAGGAGTTTGACAATAGGAGGAAAAAGCGTGTGAGTTAATTTTGTAATGAAATAAGATATATTATTAAAAGGAATAAGTTCCTTCCGACGACTCTATTCATAGCACACGGTATGAGTTGCGATTTTTCTTACGTAACATTTTGTCGTGAGACTTTATGTCCAATCATCCTTTAAAACAGTCTGAATTGAGTTGAAACTTTGAAAGACTTAAGATTAAAATACTAAAATTATTAAAAATGGATCACTTAATGAAATAGTTTTAGGTTCCTTAGTACTGATCCATGCAAAAATAATCCTGTCATTATATATATATATATATATATATATATATATATATATATATATATATATATATATATATATATATATATATATATATATATATATATATATATATATATATATATATTATTTTGGGAATATTGATTCACTAATTCTGAAATGATTAAAGAACATATTATGCTTTTTTTTAAGTGATGCATGTTATGACGGGAATAATTCCTTCAATTCAATACTATGTAACGATGCCTTTCACAGGCATGCAAACCCCAACTAGATGACCCCTTCCCCATACATAACCATTGCTCAAATACAGTGTGGGTGATACTCGATGCCTAACCTTCCTCTAATTTTCATCAAACCATCAGACCCAACAATAGCATACTTTGATTCGTCACTTCATAGTTTTTAGATCACTGCCTCAAGCTCAAATTGAATCGCTCTTCCTCATATTTGTACGTCTTTTATTTCTTAAACAATTGAAAATTTGTCTCCGGGCGCTCCTGATAACATTTGGGGGGCTACAACCTTGAGAATCCGCATGAATACACGACTAAGCACCATCTGAAAAAGTTTTTTTTTTTTTTAAATTACTGCTTTGAGGGATCTCTATGGTCATTTCGAACCAACAAAACTGAAATTTTGTGCTGGTATTCTTTAGATAGTTTTAGATATAAGGTTCATTTCTACAGATAATTTTAGATAATTCTTAACATAATTTGTCCTGGGAGACGCACGGGCTACGATGATCCATTTATATTAGGTACGAATATTCCATTAATTTTTGATTTATTACTTCATCAGTTCGATTATTTTGCATTTAAATCACTGGTTGCAATGTAACAAAGTAGGAGAAACGAGAGAATTAATACTTTTACAAGTGACTTATCCTTCAGTAATATTTGCCTTAATTCTTGGCCATTTACAACCTTTTCTGACGTGATTTTCAATGTATCCCTATGATAAAATGAACCCCTTGTTTTACGTACAGATATCCTATTGCTCTTTGGCGAGTTGGATCCGTGCTCACACATCGTACTTCACCTTGTATAATCCGCATTTTTTTCGGAAAATTTCTATCTAAAAATCCCTGGTGCGTCTTATCTATGGAAACATGATAGCCATCCATATCTGTATACGTAATTGTATGCATGGGATAAGGCATTTTTTTTTACTTTGAAATTGAAGCTCAATCGAGAGGTGCAAGTTATTCGTACTAGCAGGTTAAACATGATTAAATACGGTATTCGTTGGGAAAACATTTCGTTTTTTGCGGCTTATATATCCCTTGAGTCTAAATTCCTTCCGGAAATATTAGAAACTGTCAACCCAAACTGCCAAAAAAGATTTCTTCAGTTTCAAAGTAGCTCCTACTGTCAAAGTAGCTCCTACTTGTTATGTATGTATGGATGTATCATGATTACATCAATGGAGCAAGGGAGATAGCATTTTCGGCATTCACTCGTCATTATTTCCAGAAGAAACGTCTTTTACCTCCTCTTCGCAAAATTGGTTTTTGTGGGGGTTCAATTTGCAATATAAGTTTATCTTAAATTGATCCCCAGTCTGTATCCTGTTTGTTTTTTTGTTTTTGCTTTTTGTGAACATTAGGACTTTTTTAGTGATCTATTATATGCTATTTTCAGCCCAAAACTGCCCACTTAATCCCTTTTTTTTTTTTTTTAATGATTTGTTCATCATTGACCGAGAAGAATTCTCGGGTAATTACTCAAGAACATCCTCAACGCAGCACTCGGTAACTAGAGCGTGTTTTCCCTCACAGGCAGACAATAATCATGGTCAAAACTTCAGTCTATCGAATCTTGCCAGGTCAAACTTCTTTGAACTGTTGCTGGCAAAGATTGGACCATAATCTCAACCATAGCCCTGGTACAGGTGGCTGATGGGGAATATTCCTTGCCAAAGGACAACCCTTGATTTTTGTCCTATAAATCCAGTGAGACCGATACCTAAGGGGATAAGAGGATCCATGCATTCCCCAGGAATATTTGTGAAAATTTGAACAAATGGACACAACCGGAGTTCGAACGCGATTACGCGAGCCGCTATCCTTTAGCCAACAGTGTAGTGGTCGCGCCCTAACAAAATGGGTGAACAGTAATTTATTCATGGATCACCCCCTTTTTCAAACTTTTTTAATCGATCCTCCCACCCCAACATGGCATGCTGCCAAAAGACGTTGATCACGTGACCGTTTCTATTGAGTGACTAACCACACCTGTTTTTGTTTTTTGTTTTTTTCTCATGTTGGTCACACCTATTTTCAAACCATATTTTAATTTAAAATTCGATCAAAAGCTTTCATGCACATTTCTCTGCTTGTTCGTCTTCCTTCCAGTCTATAGTACAGGTCTTGTAGTCCGACCGATTTTCAAAAGAAATAGTACACTTGAATACACTACTTGCTTCTGTCTTTATCACTTCATGGTACGTGCCTAATCAGTGGGCCAGGAGCATTTCTGTTGAGTTGTTACAGCGTATCTGAGTCCCCCCAGTCCCCCCGCTACTCATAACATCCGATTAAACAGTTAACCTGAGCTGGAATTTGGACTGTAGGCCTTGACCCGTCATTAATAATACAGTTACTCTTAGCACGGAGTGGCATAACGGTTATCAGCTTCGTAACCAGTTATACAAATTCAGTGCTTTCCACCCTAGATTTAAGCGCCTTTCTTGTTTTGGCAGCGCTAAAGATTGAACATCTAGTGCTATCTTTAGCCATTTTCTAACACTATTTTTTTTAGCTATTGTTGATATATCAAGCCATTTTATGGCTAATCATTTTTGGGGGGTTTCTTTTTTTAGTGTTTTTCAACACTTTTATGAGGTTGATTTAACTGAAAAAATTCTTGATTTGGTAATACAGACGGATTTTAGCGAGTTTCGGCGTTTTTTGACGGTCTCCCAGTTCGATTTAGATAGAAAAAAAGATTTTGAGTTTTGAGTTTGCAACACTGACGATAACTGAAAACAGGGCTCTTGGTCCTTGGCCTCTCAGTACCGCATGGTGCAATATATTCTTTTCCGTACACTGATTGACATATTTTTTGCCATGCTATGAATAACATTCACGCCGTATGATTTCAAATCATTAGTCACATCTTCCAGCGTCATCCAAGGATTTTTATTGACGTCCCAGATTATCTTGAGCATGAATCTTGCTGAAACTTCATAAGAACGACGAACTCACTGAATATTTTTCACGTCACCACGCATTTTGAATTCCTTCGTAATGGAATGCGCCGTCTATTTAACGACTCTCTATTCCTTTAAAATCTTATCATATCCCTTTCTTGCCTCGTGGTTATTAACAGTTACTCGCCTCAAATCGACAATGAGCTCCTTTGTCTCTGCCATAGTGAGTTCAAGACAATTGCTGCATGAAAAATATCATGCTGCGAAGACGAGGCTCGATGATGCAATGTTGCATGTTGCCAAAATATCCATTCATTATCAGCCGCCGAAGCAGTTAGAGTTCCATCATCAGCGGCAGCAGCAACACCTTTTTAACGTTGAAGTGAGTCAAATACTTCTATGAAGATGGAAAATGAATTATTTTAAAATATTTACCCAATGTATAACTATTTGTATGATTTACAGTTTCACACCGGTTGCCCAGTGGTTATCGCTGAAGGCTGAGTGACAATAAGTCTCCTCGGGTCCTCAGCTAACGTCTCCTCCCTCTTTCGCATATCATGACAGAGCTACTATTCGTTGCAGTACTTATATCTCTAGCATCTTCCTCAGTATCCGTGCAGTTCCAAGTAGTGCTGTGGTCTGTACGGTCTCTATCCTTCCCCTAATCCCGATCTCCTCCAGTCTCTCCCTCAGCGTTTTGGGGACAGTTCCTAGTGCTCCCACTATGACCGGTACTACCCTGGTTTTCATGTTCCACATTTTCTTTAACTCCCTTGCTAGGTCCTGGTATTTTTCCCTTTTTTTCACCCTCCTTCTTTTTTACTCTATGGTCCGCAGGTACAGCAACGTCTACTATTTGGCAGGCCTTCTTTTTTTTGTCTACTATTACTAAGTCCGGTCTTCTTGCCTGGATGAGGTGGTCAGTTTGGATGTCAAAGTCCCACAGTAGTTTGTGGTTGTCATTCTCCAAAACTACCTCTGGCTTGTGCTGATACCACTTTTCCCCATGGTTGAATCCCATTTGTATACTTAGTTCCCAGTGTATCATCGTTTATTATTATTATTATTATTATTATTATTATTATTATTATTATTATTATTATTATTATTATTATTATTATTATAATATATGCAGCTAATGATTAAAAAAAAGTATTTAATTTACAGAACAGATTATTTTTACATAGTTCCCTCCTTGTCAATATACCTATTTCAGTAATGATAATAATCGGTCGAACATTATAGGGTGAAAACTTCAGATCAAAATTGAACTAATGAGTATGTGCTAGGCTATGAATTTTCGATCTACCCTTGTATGTGTGTGTGTGATGTTGTGATTTCTTTGTAAACTTGTTCTGATCCACATAAATTCATAGTATTAACATTCAATAATCGAAATCTTTTCACTGGCTTTCTATGATCTAACTCTACCTTCTAGCTAAATTGTGTAATCAGTTATAAAATAACAATTAGATTACGCCAGCTAAAACTGTAAACAAAAATTGTCAGATTAAGTTTCGTTTGGTTTTCAAGTCGGTCTGACCGTCAAGTAAGTATGTATGTATCACGCGTACAGGCTTTGCCCAGCTAGAGAGCTGAATATTTAAACATTTACTCCTGATTATATCTACATGAAGAGTTCTTTTTTTGTTTTGTTTTTTCAAATATCCCCTTCAAATACTTTTCCAGGGGTTGTCCGGTTTGCAATGTATGTTTATATTAAATTGGTCCCTTAGTTTGTATCACACTGTTTTATCTTTTTAAAATTCAAACTTTCTCGGTGATTATTGCCCAAACAAAAGGTGACAAAAGTAAACTATCCATTGATCACTGGATTTTTGTTATTGATCACCCCTAACACGGCATGCTGCAAAATTACGTTAGTTGTGAGACGCTTTTTACTGGGTGACTAACCAGTCCTGTTCTGGTTTCAATTCGACCATTTCTCAAAGTTTTTATTCACATTAACAAGTTCATTTAGAAGCCATTGAACCACCATAGCCACCAAGTGTGGCGAAAGGTTCTATCCTTTTTTCGTATGTGCAAATGTTTGTATGTTTACTTGTGTATTCCAGCGCTCCTGGCCGTAGTGTTTTGTCTTGAAAAGACTTGAAGGTTGGCGTCAGTACTCCACGAAGCCCCTTCTTTTTGTTTACCGAAAATAATACTTATTATGAATCACCACCATCAATATATGCTGAATTGATCAATAAAAAAAATTGGGATAAGGGGTGGTCAATGAATAAGTTACTACACCCGCCTTTTTTAGGGCTATGATCACCAAAGAAAGTCTGAATTTGAAAAAAGAAGTGGGCAAAAATCAGTGATCAATTTAGCATAAATTTACATTGTATATTGGACCCCCTATTTTTTCCTTATGCATTGAGACGTGTGTGCATGCAAAATTTAAAGTTTTTACAATAAAAGGTAAGGGCTGGGTGAAGTCTGGTTAGATAGATAGATAGATGAATACATAGGTCTCTGAACAAATGGAAAACCTATACCTAGCAACAGTGAATAAACTGGTATGCTGTGAGTAGCGGTGATTAATTAACAGTTTGAAAAACTGCATGCATGAATGAATAATGTTGCGCATATACATTCTAATATTCATATAAAAAGCTTGTAATAAAATGCGTATGAAAAAATGATAACTGTTTATGTCTTGCAGCTCTCAAAGATCTCAAGTTTTCCATACGTGACTCTTACGTTAAGCTAGTTTGGCCAACCCTGTAATATATCATGAAAAAGTTCTCTGTTCAAAAATCTAGCAATTTAACAGTCTAGATAAACCTGATGCAACGTTGAAAACCTCAATTAACTTAGCATTCTAATCCTTGCTCCGAGCACAGATTTATAAACTCCAAGGTATCTGTGCGTGTAGATAAAAGGAGGGCATAAGGTAGATTCATTTTTTTTTGGACTACCCATGTGCATAAACACAGAAGATCTCCCAAAATGACTCTACCAAATCGGTGTCACCATGAGCTCCACCTTAAGCGATAATTATACGAAAATATTTGGTTGAAAAAGAAAGAAAAAGTCAACCGACCTCAACACAAATCTGTTTTTGCACCATCATTATTATCAATGGATAACGAAATACGAACTAATTTCGGTCATTTGTGAGATAACAAAAGTAAAAAGAAGTGAAATACGCCCATGAAGATATAGGTGTGTGGGAGCATGAAAGTGTTAAACTGGGGAGAAGAGAATGGGGGGGGATAGGTCTATCCTCACAAGATAATAAGGGAAAAAGAGATAAAGAGAGAAGGGAAGAAGGAGAGGGGAGAGACAATGAAGTTGAAAAGTAAAGTAAATACGCACATGTACTACGCATAAATGAATAACCATAGCTCACGCGTGTACCATAACTAATTATTCAAAATTTATTTATAAATTTATCTAAAGCAAATAGAAATGGGTCTTTCATCTAAAACCATCTAAAAAATATACCAAGATTTGGGCATTGTTGGTCCAAAATGAAAAAAGAGACACAAAAAAAAAGAATTTTTTTTTCGAAATAACCAAAAAGACGAGGTCTAGTCGTGTACTCAAGCTACTTTTTAGGATTGTAGCCTCAAAATTGGAATCAGAGTACCTAGACACACGCACACGCACACAGACTAGCAACAGATGTGTATGCTTGAACGGGCGGGACAATTGTATGGCTACGCTGATTCGATAAATAAATGGTTTCGTGGCCAAAGAAAATCAAGGGTCGATTAAAATATACAATGGAATTGTATTCATATAAATGAGCGAGAAGTGTCACACTGTGTGTGTGTGTGTGTGTGTGTACGTGTGTTTCCCTTTGTGTTTCAAGCTATAGAAATCCTCTAAACATGGACTTCGCCCAACTGAATTAGGCAGACACCAACCCGGCGTAGACGGGTACTTCAGCTAGTGACAGTATATACAAAGAAAGATGATAAAGAACACGGAGAAAAATTTGAAACTGGTCTGGGTAGTCACTCAATAGAAACATGACCAACTTGTTTTGGCATTGTGCCATTTTCTAGCGGAGGCATTCAATTAAAATATTTGAAAAAGTGGTGATCAATGAGTACGTTACTTCCTTTGCCTTTTGTTGGGCTGTGTTCTCAAAAGAGTCTAAATTTTCAAACAAGTAAAAGTACAGACTATGGGATTAATTTAGTTTAAATCTACACTGCAAATTATACCCTAACCCCTAAAAACCTATTTAGAAGGGTATTTTCAAAAAACAAAAAAACAATAAGGCGTGAATATTTCAATTTTCAGCATTTCATGTCCATTGTTGCAGTCTGTATGCGTATAACAAACATTGCCATCCAGCGAGCCAGCCAATCAGCCAGCCAACCAAAGCAACTTAAAAACTGACGAAACTTGTGTTGACAGTTTTGACAACAGTTTTTTCATTTATGGTGCTTTCATCAACTACCTCGTTAATCCAAGGCCACAATAGTTGAGCACCCAGCAATGATTGACTCAAAACTCAATTGTAATAGTTCGCTAGAATAGCTGGCTCACCCTTGTGTACAACAAAGCGGAGCAAACCTTCCTTAAACACGATAGGCTAACAAAACTTAGCAACTAAATAACTATTTAAAATTTTACTGGTAAAAAATGGAAATTTTACATGACTATATATATATATATATATATATATATATATATATATATATATATGAGTGTGTATATGTGTGTGTGCCTGGAGAGCCTTACAGTTTTAAAACACTAAATATCTAAAAAAAAAATTCTTTTTTTCCAAATTTTTCAGTCAATAAATTCCCAACATCTGTTGACTTAATTTATGTAATTTTTCCAGTATTTTTTGTCATTCAAACAAAATTTGATATTACAGTACTATGTGAATTTTTCTGGATGGGATCATTAGTTTTTTACCATATAACTGTTTGGAGGATTTAAAGCAAAACAGTTATATCAACACGGCTCCCTAGCAGTATATATACATATATATTCTAAAAATAATGTGGTGTGTTAATAATACGAGTATATACACGTATGTGTGTGTTCATGAGTGTATGTGTATATGTATATATCATAAACATATAAATTATATATATATATATATATATATATATATATATATATATATATTATAATCGGTCGCTTGCTATATAACCGTTTCGAGGATTCAAAAACAAAGCAGTTATATTAATGCGGATCTACAGCAATATTTATTCAAATAACAATACTATGAAGCTGTATTTATACGAAAAGTTTATATACATATATTTGTGTATGTATGCGTTTATATGTGTATACATGAATATATAGATAATATGTATAATATATCATTGATATATATACATATCAATTATATGTGTATAATATATTGATAATAACATATATCACAATATGATAGTATACATATGATATATCATATGATACATATCGTATATTATATAATAATTCCCATTCGTTTGTCATGCACTGCGATATTATTCTTTTATCTTGTTGAAGCCTCTATGGGTGTTGACGCCCGACCAGTGTTTTCAACATAAGGGCATTATTTACCTAATACGCCACAAGAGGGCGTAACCACAGAAGAATTTTAGCTATGGGTGGCAAGAGAAAGAGAAAGAAAATGAAAAGAAAAGAAAAACACAAAAACAAAACACGAATAAGTAAATGTAAATATATAACTTTTCTTCTTTTTTAAATCAAACAAGTGTAAGGGAAGAAGTATCAGATATAAAAAGACAGACTTTCCTGTGCACGGTCTGATCTCATTTCCCTTCCGAAATCACAGCGCTTGACATCACAGTTTCTTCACACACATGCACACTCATATGGTTGAAAATCAACTCAAAAAGTTGTTCTGAGTAACTATCATTCTTAAAGATAATATCATAAGTTGGTTTGCATGTAGTCTGAGATTGAAACCGACCCAACGGATTTAATATTCTCATGGGTGAACACTAAATGGAAGTGACACAAAAAATGAGTCACGTCTTTGTTATACTTATTGATTCCTCATCATCAAATACGTTTTTTTGGTGTAACGTACGTAAGTTAGCCATGTGTTTAAAAAAATTGAATGATGTTTAATATAAATAACATCCATGGACAATATATGATTAGAACTTAGATAAAATAACACGATACGTGTCGTATGACATCAACTATGCATCAAAATTATAGCTGAAGATGAGGTGATATTTTATCAACACATGCTAGTATATCAGTTTTGTTTTTAAATCCCCGAATCAGTTTTATGGTAAACAATTGATGATTCCAACAACAACAAAGATCACACATAGTAACATTATATCAAATTCTGGGTAAAACATGAAAAACAGAAACCGTCAAATGAAGCTGTACCAAAACTATCAAATAAGTTCCTTTAGTTTGGTCTGGTTGGCTGGATATATATATATATATATATATATATATATATATATATATATATATATATATATATATATATATATGTGTGTGTGTGTGTGTGTGTGTGTGTGTGTACTATGAACAAGGGAAGAATAAGAGCTGCTCTTGCAATTTTCGTTGTATTCAGCTTTACTCAATTTCTCGACCAGTTCCATTAAGTAATCTTCTGGAGGATGTTAATAGCCATGTAGATATATTGCATTCTGTATATCTACTTGCAACTATCTGTAGATATATCGAAGCAAATAAAGCTGAATACAAAGGAATTGCAAGTGTGTCTTTCTTTTCTTTTATTCTTAATATTCCAACCTGAATTGCGAGAGTGTTTCATAGACACATACACATATATGTATCCACGTATATATATATATATATATATATATATATATATATATATATATATATATATATATATATATAGTGTGTGTGTGTGTGTGCGTAATGTTTGTTGTGGGGATACCATATGTATTTATTGTCTATCCATCTAAAAGCTACATCCGCAAATTAGTGTGTTTGATTATATAACTGTACTGTTGTACGCATCTCTGTTACGTCAGATCCCCTGTTATAACCTAAAAATTAGAAAGGATTGGTCCAAGTGAAATAGATTAACAGAACCGACAAAAATTTGTTGTATTAAAATGATATAGGCTGTTACCACATAACCATGGATAACAAGTCACAAATCGTGGGACGTTTGAAACTAAGATAAAAGGAAAATGTGTGTAAGTGAATGAAAGAAATGCTGAATGTTGAGTTGAGACAAACGAAAAAAACTTGAAACGAGAATTCTTGGATAATCAAAAATAAACGTTATGTGGACTGGATCTTCTCCGTCAAGTAAGGCATCACTGTATTCGAAACCTTCAACTATAAATGACTGTATTAACATAGGTTTTTTCCGTTTTTGAGTTGGTCTGGCTTGCTGCCTATTTATGTATCGTATGTATAGGTTTATGTTAAATTGATCCCTTAGTTTGTGTCCGATAGATCTCTCTCGTATTTCTTTATTTGGATTTTTTAGTTATTACTGCCCAACAAGAAACGAAAGAAGTAACTTATTCATTGATCACCCTTTTTTTTTCTAATTTCAAACTGATCACCTCGAACAGAGCTCTCAGCCAAAAGACATTGATCATGAGACGATTCGTATGGAGTGGCTAACCATACAGGTTTTTATTAATTATTTGTTATTTATTTATTCTTCTCCTCCCACAGTTTACAGATGTGTCGACATATTTCGATAAAACACTTTCTGGTCTGTCAGTTGGCCGGTCGGTCAGTCCCAGTTACGTTGAATAGCCGAAATAGGAAGGAAAGGAGAGGTGTGATGTCATTAAAAAATGTACTGTCATTAAAAAGTACGACATCATCAAAAGAACATCCTCTCCGCGGTATTTTTTTTTACCAGCTGCTAATGATGTCCAAATAGGACGCCTGGAGTTACTCAATTTTGTATTCACAAAAATCTAAAAGTGGCCCCTAAATATCAAAAATGGCCAATTACAATATTTTTATCGAAAATAATACTTGTAAGATTTGACTAAAAGAAAGACTACTTGTGAGGGGAGTAAAAAATCTTTCATTAATATTTTTTGTGCTTCCATTAAGGTTTATGGGGAGGTGGACTACGTTGCAGCGCAATCGCGCTTGCAGTTCTTTCAGGAAATGCAAACCTTAGTTTGTAAATCCTAATCCGACAAAGGTCTATATTAGTATACACTACAGCTACGAATCGGTTCGGGAGACTATTAGGTTGATACAAAAATATTTGCAGTTTTTTGTTATTTTAAACTTTGATGCTTATTTTGGAATAAACTATGTTCGTAAAATATACCAATTGTGTGTGTGAATTTCCCTCTATTTATTCATGCTGAACGTCTCCTTTTCACTATTTATTCTGTTTCATTTGAGACGGTCAAATCTAAGGTGAAAAAGAGCGAATTGGAGGAATTTTATTCTATGAGTTCAAAATGGGACGTAAATCAGCGTAAACTGCTCGCAATATCAACGAAGTATTTAGCCTGGGAACAGTCAGTGGGTGCACAGCACAACATTGGTTCCAAAAATTTTTAAACGAAGACGAGTGCCTTCAAGAGTGGACGTCTTTCTTTGATTGACTGCATCTGAGAGCAATTATTGAGTCCTACCCACGCAAAACAACTACAGAGGTTGCAGAGAAACTTAACTTTGACCTTCCAACATTCGTTCGACATTTGTTGCAAATAGAGAAAGCTGAAAGGCAAGCATGTCACACGAATTACCCAGTAGAATTTGAACGAACCAAGTAACGAAACATTACCTCACCCAGGTTACTCGCTAGACCTCTTTCTGACTAATAGCAACTTTTCCAAGTATTTCGATCACTTCCTTCAGGGGAATGTCTTCAATAACCAAACATCAGCTCAAAAACCTTCGAAGAATTAATTTGTCCCATGAGCCCAGAATTCTATGTTTCTGGAATAATGAATTCGTTTCTAGTTGGCAAAAATTTGCAGATTCTGAAAATTCTTAGTTTGGTTAAAAACCTTTATTCTATGCTTATATATATATATATATATATATATATATATATATATATATATATATATATATATATAATATAGCTTGCACCATCCACGCGCGGCAGGCCATAAACTCCGTTTTGAGGGTCACTCTGGCAGAATGAGGCGGAAACTCTGCATAGCGCTACCACACACACGCTGTGTCCTGTGCAATAATCTTTTCAAAAGACGCATCAGTTTGGGGTCAATCAGTCCATAGCCCGTTCGAAAAAACAAGGGGTTTGTGTGCCAGGTTATTTCCAACTGGCTTTTCTCAGGGCTTGTGTATGTTTTGATTGACGTGTGTATTCAACATCAATACTATAACCTCAGAAAAATGTCTTCGTACACTTTAACGGAGCATCACCAATATTGACAAGCCATCGACAGAGGAAACTCAATTTTGAAGAACAAAAAGATGACATTTGTTTGGAAAAAGAATAGTCTACAACCAATGCATCTCCCCGATAGTCACCGATAGAGCTGAAACATGGAACCTTACCAAGAGACTAGCTTTCGAACTAAGAACCAACCAAAGAGCACAAGAGAAGATCGTTCTTAACATTACATGGAGAGACCACAAGACAGCGCAGTATATTCAAGGAAAAACAGAAGTAAAAAATATCATAGAATCCGTGATTGTCCTACTTTCATAAGCCCTACATTTACGATTTTGATTGTTGTGTCTTCATCTTGTACATGTTCTCGAGAAGACTTTCTTGCTTTCTTCATTCGGTTCATCTAGCTTTAGTTGGAGATCATGAAGGTTCTTAGCAAAAAACGATACCGTCAGCAAATTTGAGGTTACTCTCTCTGACATATGCTGGATCTACGCCTAGTTGAAAGTTGGCACATATGATCATGAAGATTTCCTCTATGTCTGACAGACTTCTTGAAGTCAAAGAATGCTACATCAAGCGGTATTTTATATTCTGCTGCTTACGCTCTTAGTTGATTTATCGAATGGAGACGGCCAATGGACGAGTAGCTTCTTCTGACGCCAACCTGTTCCTGTGGCTGGTTTTCATCTAGCGTTTTGATGATCACTTTTGTGAAAGATGCAGTTGAGTAGGCTTATCGGCTCACAGTTGTTTAGATCTTTCAGGCTATGTATATGCACCAAGATCACTCGTCAACTGGCCTTTGTACAAAGTTGACATTTGCCAGATAGATTAGTCTGTGTCGTGCTTGAAGTTATTTCGGTCGAAAAATCTTATTGAAAATAAATTAAGATTTAATGATTAGAGAGGTTTCCTCAGATTCTATGATTTATCTCCCTTGATTTATGATTTATCTACTCTTTAGAATTATCAAAATTTGGGTACATTATATTTGAATTGGCAAAGAGAAGTAACTGAAACACTTCGAAACCAAGCCAACAGTGTCATAATTTTCTTCACGCAGGAAAATGTACATACAAAAATGTATACGCAGTTTATCGGCATATGATTCTGTAACACTTTTTTTCTTGGACATTTCAAACATACAGGCTGGTTAGTCTCCTAAAAAACTGTCAAGTGTCCAACGTATTTGGCGGTGGGTGTGCTAGTTTTAGTCGGTCGTAGTCGGGGATCAACTTCAACTAACAAAGCCCAGATTCCCAATACCCTCTTGAAGGATTGGCACAACACAGCCTTCACATCTTCATCCATTGGAATATAAACGTACCGGGTTCATTCGCTTATTGATCCTTGAAAGTGACAAGTCTGGCCGAGGCCAGTTTTCATTGTTACCCCCTTTTCGAGATGTCACAGAAGGATTACCTCCACCCTAATCACACAGCGTAAAGTGCACACAGTTAGCTTCTGATTTCACGGGGAAATTTGTGCTAATAAAGATTTTTTCCCGCTTTCCTCTCATATCGGGATTCGAACCCAAGATCTTCTTGTGACGTAGACGTGTTAACCACCAGACTATTTTTTTCTTCATTTCCGGTTTCAATGAGGTAACAACATAACCAAACTGCACCAAAAATGTTTAACTTAACATTCTTATTCTCTAAGAATAATACACTCAGAGAAGATAGATTCTTGGGCTGGTCGCACTGCAAGATGATAATACGCCTATCATATAACCCTTGACCCACTGTATGTTTTCGTAAGCATTCATGTATATTCATTCACAGAAACGCCTCGCATTTCTATAAAGGCGATTGAAAAAACGATTTTCATATCATGAAAGCAGTCATCAGTAATAGGTCATCATTAAGAGGAACTCCAGTAATATTATGTATGCATAAAACACCCACTTGCATACAAAGGCATTCAGAAGTTTTAAGAGTTTTCCTTGGCACAATATAAAGTTTTATTTCTACGATTTCGTCTGACGTCAGGTGTTTAACACAAATCGGTCATATACATAAATATATTAGTGTTATTATCAAGAAATGGATATATAATCTGATAGAATATTTATGAACGCGTTGTATTATTTGATACTCTATTTGAAATGATTTACCGTTGTTAAAATAAACAATTAAAGAAAATAGGGCAGCTGCAGCAATCGAACCTTCGACTGTTTACGCTGCGTCGCTTAATCCCCACGTTCTTATATAATTGATTCACTGATGTTTGGATAACTGTTATCTATTACAAATAGAATTTCAAATAATAAAACGTATTCATAATTATTCTGCCGAGTTATATATCCATTTCTTGGTCATATAATTGACTGCGTTGAGAAGAGCAGACATGCAGCGTGAATGAACAAGATAAGACAAGATAAAGCAGTTATTTGGACCTTCGCCTCTCCGCTGGACTACGTTGAATTGGCTACTTTATTGGTCATAAGTTTGATTCCCGCAACAACCCCATTTTCTTTAATTGTTCATACTGTTTAGGCGAAGTGACACATTCGCAGTGTAATAACTTGTGATTATTTCAAATGATATAACGTATTTATAATCATATGTATGACTAGTGCATCGGCATGGATAATAACCATGAAGATGGGGCTAACTGGAGACAAGATGACACTGACTCACAGACCAGAAAAGAATACATAGCTCATGTGGCTGATTGGTTGGGCGGGCCATTTGTGGGACTACAGTTATTCTATATGAATACAGAGTGAGTAAAATGCCTTGACGTTATTATAAGGCGTGTTTCATTTTAACTTACTACTTTGATATAGCCTGAAACCAAAACATGCAGTAGAATAAATTTTAATTCACCACAATTATTCTCTTTCCATATTGTCGACTATTCGTACTGTAGGATACATCGTATTCACAAAATGGTCATATATATATATATATATATATATATATATATATATGTGTGTGTGTGGGTGTGTGTGTGTGTGTGCGTGCGTGTGTTCAATCGATATATTGTCTCTACTATAAGTATTGAGCATTGTTAGAGTAAAGATTTTTCAGAATACTATATACGATTTGTGGTATATATTTCACCTACATATACATATATGGAGAGAATAATTCATTTGTAACCTATAGATTATGATCGACAATGCAAAATAAAAAAATTAATCATAAACAAACAGTAGAATCTCTTACTGTACATAAAGATAGCGAAATTAATATTCCTAATTGTGAGCGCCTGGCCTCGCAATTATGTGATAAAAAATTTGACTACATATTGGCAGGTGAACTAGAGATTTAAAAAAACTCCAAGTTTGGAAAAATTTTCACAAAAAGTCCAAATTATGGAGAACCAATGTATTTGAATTATAGCAAAAGTTTGAATGAGATTAAAAAAGCATTGGATCATGTCATCGTATCTGCCAAATAAACCAGTGTTCGACAATTGATGGGAAAAATTACTCGGATTCGCAAATGAAAAATTCTAGTGGGTGAAATGCTTTAAACACCCCAAAAAACAACGCTTAAAAATTCTCAAGTATTAACAGATCTCTTGGGACAGCAAAATAAATTTTATATAGTCCTGATTGATAAAACGGCAAATAATATAACATTTATACATAAAAAAAATCATATTCAAAAGATATTGTCTGAAGTAGGTTTAATAGGAACATCATCATCTACATATAGATTTTTGTACTTGAGAACTACATGATATAATATTTAATAACATTGTACTATCGGAAAAGTGAGGACTTAAAATAGATAAAAAGATACAAAAGTCACCATTGGATACCTAAAAATGCATAAAAATCCAATTGGTGCTCGCTTTATTATAGCATCTAGAGTTTGTAGCGCTATATCTCTGAGCAAAGATGTTTTCTTAAAAAATGCATATGTAATATACCAGCAAATACAGAAATTCCATGTTTAAAGTGAATTCTATAGTAATTTGAATTTCTTTTGATTTGTAATTAATTTCATACCCGTTGAAGAAAAATTGGATATTATAGATATCCGTAAAGGGGCTAAATTTATCTCAACCTTCGACTCGGTATTTGCTGAGAGAAATAGAAAATGTATCGTGTTTACAGACTCTAAAGCTTTCTGGTGTAAAACGAAAAAAGGCAGGACTTACTTTGCATTCTCTACGGCAGTACCAAGTCATCATATTGGGGAATGTTGTTTCAAGATAGGAAATAAAACATTCTATCAGATCATTGCTTACCCGTATGGTAATTGATCCTGATCCCTACTGGGCAAATTTGTATTTATATAGACACCAATATATATTCATGTCATCTTTTATTAAAACTAACTTAAAACGAGTTCGTTCATTTTTAGGCTATACCCGTTTTATTGACGATGTGTGTTTTATCAATGATGGAAGAGAATCTGGAAAAAGTATCTTGAACTAAAGTGTGAATATAATGGAATTCTAATAACGTTCCTAGATTTGGATATTAAAATCGATGATGGAATGTTTGTCGGTAAATTGTTTGATAAATGAGACTCATTTCCGTTCCATATCATACGTATGCCGTTTAGAACTAGTGGTATTCCATCTTATATATTTTACGGAACTATATTATTAGAATAGCTCGAACTACTCTTGGATTATTGATTTTTTTTGTTGATTTTTTTTTACCCAAAATTCTTTCTTTAGTTGAAAAAATTAGAAAGATTTTTTAGACAATTTAATAAAATCATGACTAGACATCCTGATTCCTTTGAACCTGGGCATAATGAAATAATAACGGAAATTAAAGAATATGTTAACGAGAGTATAAAAATAGAATAATTTATATCAAATTAAGTCAATTTGTATTAATGTTAGGGGGGAATAAGTAACCAAAAGAGATGTATCTAGTCATAGTTAAAGACCGTTGTATTGCCAAGGATCAGGGAAAGGGGAAAACATTTGGCCCTGATCCATTTCTGTGGCTAATAGGTAATTGGGCTGGGTGAGAGATCGAACATTGAATGCAAAGTAACAAATTGTCCGAGTATATTAATGGAATATCCCGACTAGAAAGTGGTTTGGTGTCGTTTCAACCATGTATATAAGGATAACTTATTTGATAATTCGAACAAAAAACAAATCGATGAAAGCAAGATGGTTCACGACGAGGAAAAATTAATTTAAGGTTGGTGAAAAAATTGTCAAAGTCTTTTGTTGAGTATGTTGGTAAAAATCAACTCAAAGATTATTTTCTGTGTAATTCTTGAAAATATTAAGATGTGTTCTTAAAAAATGATATCATAAGTTGGTTTGCACACAGTCTGCGATTAAAACTTACACAACGGTTCTGATATTCACATGGATGAACACCCAATAGAAGTGACTCAAACAACGCGTCACGTCCATTGTTATACTTATTGATTTCTCATCATTAAATACTTTTGGGGGTAACTTGCATGAGTAAGCCCCTTCTAAAAAAATGGAATGATGTGTAGTATAAAATAACATCCATGTAAATTATGATCATACCATCTGTGAAAAAACTATACGTATGACATAAGCTATATATCAATATTATAGCTGAAAGGGAAGTGGTGTTTGATCAACACTGCTAGGTTGACTGTATATATAACTGTTTTGTTTTTAAATCCTCAAAACGGTTACGCAGTAAACAAGTGATGATCCCAATGAGAGAAAATTTACACATAGTACCATTATATCAAAGTATATGTAAAACAGGGGAAAAAACCTGGAAAAAAATTACATAAATTACATTGACAGATATTGGGAAATAAGTAACTGAAGTGTCAGAAAAAAAAGTTTTTTTAATGTGAATAGTGTCTAAAGCTGTAAAGCTTTCGAGAATATATATATATATATATATATATATATATATATATATACGTATATGTATACATATATATATATATATATATATATATATATATATATATATATATATATATATATATATATATATATGTATATATATTCTACAAAGCTATATATATATATATATTCTAGGAAGCTTAACAGCTTTAGGCACTAAACATTAAAGAACTTTTTCGATGGATTTTTGTGTCACTACAGTCATCTATCAGCCTATATCTGTCAATGCAATTTATGTGATCTTCCAAAGTATAAATATACATATAGTAGCTGAGATAACCGACGTTTCTTGGGAAAACTTAATAAAAAATAGACATCATATTGGAGAGTATGTTTTTTTCTTTCTTTTTAGCCTACACAGTACTTACTAACATAGATGAATGGTCGTACTATGCTATCTTTGAGGAAAGAGAAAGGGTAGAGGGAGAAGCCAAAACATCATCGTGTTACAGTCTATACTGCAACTATGAGCTGTTCAATTGCCAAAAATTTGATATATGACTAAAAAAAATCCAGAACTTGCGAGTGTTTCATTCGTATGACGAATGAATGACGAAAATCCTAATATAATTTTTTTTTCTGACGTTCAGAACTCAAGATTGGCCAGAGAATGGCTTCTGTTGACCACGAATGACTTCGATGATTAGCCTTTGTGAGAAGTTCATCTTTACTGATTCTCCATGCCAAACATCTGCTCGATCAGCCTTGGAGTCTTAGTGGAGAAAAGGCACGAATCTATCTATCTATCTATCTATCTATCTATCTATCTATCTATATATATATATATATATATATATATATATATATATATATATATATATATATATATATATATATATATATATATATGTAGTTATTCTCTCTGAATGGCTAAAGTATTAAGGAGGTTAGAACTCAATACTTTGTAATAATGACCTGTGTGACCAACTTGTTAACCATTTTACCACAACGAGCCGATACGTTGAAATCCTGGAACATCAATCACAGATATAAGCAAATTCTAACAGTATGGATATTTATTAAGCTTCACTTAGTACGACAGAGTGCCATAAGTATATATGACACAGTGGGGATCTGCGAAATGATCTGTAAAACTATCCAGCTAACCACTTCTCCGGTGAGAAGCACTCGTTTAAATATATATATATATATATATATATATATATATATGGTAGGTTCATATCTGGTTGGATGATATACTATTTGAGCTTTACCGTCAAATTCAACATCTGCAATTAGCTGTTTTTTCCTGTGGTTGTTAATGGGGATCCATTGAAGTCATTCGGTGGTTTGTGAACATAAAATAAACTAAAAAGTACAGATATTGCTGCCGAAAGTGCTTTATCATTTTGGAAATGTCTATTTTCATTAAAGTCTAAGATCTGTTCATTTATACGGAAAAAAAAGGAAAGGTTACTGAAATATTTAAAAGATGTTTCTTTCCTGTCATTTTAAATGAATGGTGTATTAAAGAAAATATGCTACCAAAGTATATATATATATATATATATATATATATATATATATATATATATATATATATACATATAAAGAGGGAGGGGGAGGGGGAGAGAGTACATGCATAACATGATGACGTCAAGGAAACGCTGATTTGAAAAAGGAAGAAAATCAGATAAGAAAAACTTACCCAACATTTCTGAATATATGAAATGGACAGTTGTAAGTAATAGAAATATCCTTATTGATAACTTTTAATCGTTTATACTTATAAACATATGTATGTTTGTGCATGTGTATGTGTGTGTGTGTGTGTGTGTGTGTGTGTTAGTATAACTATTCCATTTTTGTATTTTAAATACATGCGTTTGTGTGTGTTATGTCTGGGTGTGATGTCTGTTTATTTATACATACGTGTGTGTGTGAAAACGAATGAACATCTGACCAATAATCTGCATGGATTGTCTATACATTTCCTTTGCCACCCAGGAGTTAAATTCAGTGTCACAGACCACTCCGCTGTCTTACCTATCATCTTAGGCGTAGCCCAAGAATATGAGAAGCAAGTTTAGGTCTCCAACGAAGTAACTTCATTATTTCCGATTCACGCTTTACTTCAAAAGTCGTAGAATGTATCGACCTTGAGAGTTGCGATAAAAAAATGCAATAAAGAAGAAAGAAAAAAATTGTCAAAAGTGATAATGAAAACTGGTCTGATTAGTCACTCAATAGAAACCGTCACGTGACCAACGGTTTTTGGCAGCATGTTTTCTCCGTTCCATGAGTTTTTTTCACAACCACCAAATAAATACAAAATACACCTAAAATACGAAATACGAAACACGAAACTCTACGTCGTACACCACATCCTAAAATCGATTCTTCCAATTAACCTCAAGTCAAGGGGAGGCGACTTCATTCTCCTGAAGAGATACCATAAGCATTGAAATACTGTACTGTGAACTTTTTCTTGATTTTTGTTTGCTCTGATAAACTCTGATAAACTCTATCTTTGAAAAAAATCAGCTTTAATTATGAACAGTCATCGAATGCTCCTACTGAGGATTTTATATATAATTGTCATCATCAAAAACTATACAACTGTTCACCACGGAGATGCATATTTCCTGAATCTAACAGTTATTTCTTTCATTGATTATATATATATATATATATATATATATATATATATATATATATATAATTTGGACAGGGGTTATAACAGGCTAAGGTGAAGTGAAAAACACGAAGACATGTGGATCAACAAACTTAAAACCCTATATCCTAATTGATTAAATACTAAACTGAACAACCCTCACCACACAGAACACTAATACACAAAACTCCTACCATTAATATCCTCACACCCACATCTAAGACACATTCAATAATAGAAGCTTCAAAGTCACCTAGACCCATAGGAAAAACTTCACCTTAGCCTTTTATAACCCCTGTCCAAATCATAGCCAAAACATTTTCAATAACTTTTAAGGTTGATTCCTATGTAGCTCCTTGACCCCACCACCCCTCCTTCTACACTATCCCAAACATACCAAAAAATCCACTTCCACAACACTACCCCCTACCTTGACACACTCTGCCCTCCCCAAGACCAACTGCTGCTGCTTTACCAAAGTCCCAATACCTGCTGGTCATTCTCACATTCTGCAGGAGGCCTCTAGTAGCCCTGACAACAAAACTTACCCACAATGCATAGCCCCTGGCAAAGGACTCTGGTTCCACATGGTACATTTTAATTCACACTCACACAACACACACCACTGATGATGGGAAGAATCCCGAAACATGTATGGACTATTGACATATAAGGATTAATAAACCTTACCACCAAAAACTTCACTCCCGAGTCTGTCTCACTCTCTAAAGTACACATTATATATATATATATATATATATATATGAACTCTCAATAGTTTAACAAAATGTTTCTATGTCTTCACATCTTTTCAAGCAAGTGAATGCCAACGAATCGAACGCCCATTTTTTCGAATTATCATTTCACATGTGTCATTGTCACATTTCGTTCTATCAATTAAAATATTGAGCACTGTACATTGTCAACAAATGCGCTTAAAAACGTACATACGCATTAGTGTGTGTGAATGGAACCTATCAAAGTTCGAAATATAAGTATAACTGTTTTTACCGTCACTACTGTCTGGGATAGCTGCTGGAAATTTCTCTGTCCAGCTTACAAACTTCTTTGTCAACCATCAGGGCATGCAATTGATGATACATTTCATATAAATACCTGGAAACGCAGTTCAACTCAAATGAGTCCATGCCTTTCTCCAGGACATTAACGGTAAGTGAACACAAACTGTCGCCTCAGTCAAAATTCAGTGGTGCCCAGAATCTGCTCTCCTCCCAGGATATCAAGAATGTTGGTGATCTTTTTGTACTGATACACTGTACATTATCCATCACAATTCTTTCGTAATATTTAATATGATAGCATAAGCCTACATATGCTAACAATTCTATTCATCTTTAGTCTTCAATCTTTCTATTCTGACTTTGTGGAATATCAAGAAAATAAGTGTGGGTACCATGAAAATGTTTCCATTTAGATTAGAATCATTTCTTCTGAAGCCTGTTGTTCATCCTTGTGCAAATGTTCTTAGTATTTCATTGAGAACTTTTGGAGACGAACTGTGGACAGTCATGAGCATATGCAAAAATGTGTAAAAAGAAAAATATGGGAATATCTCCCAACCAGAGAAAAAATCCTGGATCCACCACAAAATTCAACCAACTTTTTCGTAGCCTATTATCCACCCTTCTACAATATTTCATTAAAATTCATTGAGAAATTTTGGAGCTATCATATGGACAGTCATCGATGCTATTTTCCTTGAAAACCGTTACGATAACTCGTACCAACCTGTCTGGAGTTATACACTTAGTTTAGTTTAGCTTAGTTCAGGCGCTAGGCCTCAGTTATGTGTCACTAAGTGAAAATTGCCTTTCTCTCTCTCTCTATCTATCTATCTATCTATATATATATATATATATATGTGTGTGTGTGAGTGTGTGTATTCTTGGCTCACTCCAGTTTAAGTGTCTACCATCTATTCACCCATGTACCAAAGGACAAATCTGTAATTCAATATACGATGTATGATAAGTTTATTTCATTATCTCACTATATACATAAATCTTTATTTATATATATATATATATATATATATATATATATATATATATATATATATATATATTGTTATACTTATTGATCCCTAATCCTGTAATACGTTTTGGGGTGTAACCTACATGACTAAGCCCTATGTTTAAAAAAATGATGTATAGTGTAAAACAATATCCAAATACAATACATTATTATCATACCCTATATAAAATAATAAACAACTTGTGCATGACATAAGCTATATATTAAAATCATAGCAGACGAAGGGGTTGATCAACGCTGCTGGGGAGCTATTTTGATATAACTGTTTTGTTTTTGAATCCCAGAAACGGTTACATGCTAAATAACTGATGATCCCAGTAAGAGAAAATTTATACATAGCACCATTATATCAAAGTGTGTGTAAAACAGGAAAAACACTGAAAAATACATAAATTACAATAACAGATTTTGCGAAACGATTGTCTGAAATGTCATGAATTTGGGAAAAAGTTATATATATTGTATATGAAATACGACATTTTTCAACGTTTTTTTTTTTTCGAGGTGCGAATGCTTTATCAGTTGAATACTAACATTAGTCCGCTATGCAAATAAAGTAAACAACCAAACTCTGTTAATGTCAATATAGACATGAATAGATAAGGTGAATATACAAGAACCCAATCGCGTGGAGGGCTATCAAAGATCAAGGGGAAAAGAGAGGAGTGTCATTTTATCTTTTCAGAAATATGCCTGCAAAAATTGAGATACACCTTATACAGCTGTGCGTCTTATATAAAATACAGTAAGTGGATTCTGGCTTGGTCACCGAACCGAATTCCATCAAAATCAGTTATTGATGGCTACTCCTCGATAAAACTATGTTTATCAATTGAACAAAAAATTAGCTACGAGGGTTTATCGAGAAGCAATGTATGTTCTACTTTACTTTAAAATAACAGAACTTATTGAGGTTCCAGTGCTCAGAAGTCTGGGGAGAACATTGCAGAGTTACCTTCTCTTTTCTTATCCTCTTTCAAAATGGCTGCCCATCTGGACACACATTGAAAGCAGAGAGCTGTCATAGAATCTGTTTTTAGAATAAGAAAGTATTGCAAACAATGACAAGAAGTCGATGTTTATTGAAAAGCTGCACGTTGTAAGAACGGCAAGGCGATGGATCAGTGACCAGCTGCTTCTATGAATGAGGATAAGACCAAACAGGTTGATAATCTCATTACAGCTGACGGAAGAATCAAAACTAGGTGAAAGCCCCCCGGTGAGACATGCAAGGGCCCACAGATTAGTGCAATCTCTTGGGGTACTTGAAGCAAAATTTAGAGCTAGGTCACACTTGGAGATGAGTGATGTGCTTCTGCAACATGACAATGCAAGGCCTCAAAGCAGCGTAAAGAGCAGACAAGCAATCACAGCACATGGCTGCACAACCTTGCCATGCCCTGCCCAACCAGCCCAGACTTTCATCTCCATGAAGGAGAAACTCAGAGGACAGCAGTTCTCCAATGACGATGAGGTGAAAGAGGCAACTTGCACATGGCTGAGAAAGCAGCAAAGAAACTTCTACCAGGTGGGTTTACATGCCCTCATACAAAGATGGAATAACTCGATTGAGAATGAAGGGGACCATGTTGGAGATTACTTTTGGAACCCCAACAATGTATTCATTTCGGTATGCTTTGTCAGCGTCTTCTATTAAATCTACTGTAATCAAAACAGGTATCAAGTTTTGACCGAGACTCGTATCAATTGGTTCATGACGCCTTTGAGCTGTACGATTGTGTTCTTCAACACGTTTATTGCAAACGTCTTTTCATATGCACCAGCTTCTACAGCAGCGTTCACTGTCACTGGCTGACTGACAAATCGATATAGCAAACTCCTCACACCATCTTCATCAAGCATCCTCTCCCGCTCAATCAGTGACATTTTGGTATTTCGTCATCAGAACATGGATTTCTGCTCTACTACGTCAAATTACAAACATGCGTCAATTGAACGAAAAAAAAAATGAATTCTATTTTACTACCATATTCGCCTTGAATGGAAATTTTTTCATAGGAAAGGTCTTTTAAAGGTGGAAGCTTTGGTAGGAACGTGCTCTCAATGGTGGGGTCTTTTTAAAACTGCTAAAGATTGAACTACTGCATCTACGGTGTAACATACTGGCTTCTTTTCCATTGACGTGTAAATATGATTACAGGAATTCCCCAGAGGTCAAATAGTATAGCTGAAAAGAAGGTATCAAAACCCATTTCAACATATAAACCAAAGTTACACTCCTGTAAGGTCTTGGTGTGTAGTTGGTCGCAAGAAAGGGGCACGCAGTTAGGACCTAATCAAATGATAATGCACCACGAGACTGGTTGATAACCATCGTTCCATCGCAAGTCTCGTTACCTTTTTTCTTATTTGAAGAGAATCACGACAAAAATGCTGATTTTCAAAATAGGGTTGCTTTACTTCTTTGAAAATTGGCGTAGCATGATCTTCCTGATGCTTATGATCTTGACGGTATTGATGATGATGGCAGTTCTAATGAACTTCGTGATAATGATGAAGATGATGACTCTAATAATCTTGATCATAATAATTACAATGCTGATGAAGACGATGATGATGGTTACGCTTATAATTTTGTTGATGAAAATGATTTTGGAAATTATATTGATCTTTAAGATGATAGTAATGCGAATAATTTTGACGATTATAATGTCAATGCTGATTTATTTTTTGATGATGATGATGATAGTATCCATAATGATCTACATGATGATGATGATGATGATAACAATATTGATTATCTTTAAGATGATGATGATAGTAATGCTGATGAATTTGAGGATGATGATGGTAATACTTTAAAAGTTGATGATGATCATGATGATGAAATTGAAGATGGTGTTAATGGTGATAATATAGACTGTGATAATGTTAGCAATGGTGATATCTGTGATGATGATGATGATGATGATGATGATGATGATGATGATATCTTTCCATTCAGCGATCACGAATTTTCTTTGTGCTTTTTTTCAGGACAATGTTTCTCTTTTGTGTTGTCTCACCGGGTTTACTCCTTCGCTGGCAACTAAATTAGTTTCATCTCCCAAATCTGCCAGTCATTCGCTGTCTATCGATTTCATTATCTGCCCCACCCCAGAAGTCGTGTAAACTGATTTAAAGGTGTAAATCAACCAGAACGCTCCTACGTATCCCTCCTATCCCTACCCCTTCGAGGACTGAATGTGACACCGGGTCTAGTTTAACGAGGTGGCCCACACGCGTACCTGTTGACAATGACGAAAAATTTTTTCTTATCTCCGTGATCAGGTACACGAAAGCGTCAGGGTGACCGACAACCCACCCCTTTTAATGTGATGGGGAGGTTCTGCGTCGGCAAGACGGATTTCCAAGGATTGGACATGAAATACTTTTTGTGACCAGGTTCAGGGTATGCTTATAAATTTTCCAATATATGTATGTATGTGTGACTATAAGCAAACATTTATCTATATAGTGTTCTGGTTAGTCACTCAATAGAAACTGTCACGTGACCAGCGTTTTGGCAGCAAAAGCAAACAATGATCAATCAAAAAATCGGAAAAAGGTGGGGTTCCGCGAATAAGATGATTCTCTCATCTTATATTGGGCGGTAATCACTAAAAATATCCGAATTTTCAAAAACCAAGCTGGAATTATACCGGGCACAAACTTTGGGATCGAGCTCCCTTCTAAAAACCTATTTAGGGGGTGAATTTAAGAAAGAAAAAAAAATTCGTTTTTTTCTAATTATGATAGGGAGTAAACTTTCAGCCCTCTTGATCCATCGTTGTGGCCTGCGCGCATGATGCAAACATAGCCAGCCAGCCAGTCAAACCAACTTAAAAACTGAAAAAAACTATCTTGACTGTTTTGGTTAGGGAATATATGTGCATGCGTACACACACACACACACACACACACACATATATATATATATATATATATATATATATATATATATATATATATATATATATATATATATGATGGAATAAGGATTTGCTACACAAACACGTTTATGTTTCTGCGCTGTTTGTTGTCAAGCACTTTATGAAATAAACCCATCATACATCAGATATTGAACTCTTTTATATTGCATTCCTGATTCGTATTGTGATATATATATATATATATATATATATATATATATATATATATATATATATATATATATATATATCGTATCACTTCACCGAGAGAGTAAAAATGGAATAAACAATAAAAGAAGATAGGACTGCTGCAGAAATCGAACTTCTGACCGACTTAGTAACCGATTTAACGTAGCATCGCGCTTTCCATTCAGCTAAACAGTCTGATGGAGAGGCAAAAGCTCAAATAATTTTTTCATCCCTACGTATTCATTTCCTCTAATTGTTTATTATATCTATGCTGTCTAATCCAAATGACACATTCTCCATACTATTACATGATGTCATTTTAAATAGAGTTTCAGAAAGTATAACGCATTCACAATTACTCAAAATTATTGTGAACCCATTTTTAATAATAATAATAATATGTGCAAACAAATAGTGAAGAAATCATAAAGAGCGCGAGGGATAGTGCAACAAACAAAGTAGAAAGCAATGGAACAGTACAGCAAACTAGAAAAGAAAAGTGGGAAGGGAAAAAATTGTACGGCGAGTTTAAAAGACAGATAAAAGATATAGCAGACGAGAAATCATGGACGTGGTTACGAAAGGGAAACCTTAAGAGAGAAACAGAATCGCTCATCATGGCAGCCCAAAACAAAAGCATAAGGACAAACTACATAAAAGCAAAAATCGACAGAACTCAGACAAACAGCAAATGCCGCATGTGCGGTGAAAGAGATGAGACAGTAAACCACATAACTAGTGAATGTAGTCAACTCGCCCAGAAGGAGTATAAGCATAGACACGATAGAGTAGCAACGATGATACACTGGGAACTAAGTAAACAAATGGGATTCAACCATGGGGAAAAGTGGTATCAGCACAAGCCAGAGGCAGTTTTGGAGAATGACAACCACAAACTACTGTGGGACTTTGACATCCAAACTGACCACCTCATCCAGGCAAGAAGGCCGGACTTAGTAATAGTAGACAAAAAAAGGAAGGCCTGCCAAATAATAGACGTTGCTGTGCCTGCAGACCATAGAGTAAAAAAGAAGGAGGGTGAAAAAAGGGAAAAATACCAGGACCTAGCAAGGGAGTTGAAGAAAATGTGAAACATGAAAACCAGGGTAGTACCGGTCATAGTGGGAGCACTAGGAACTGTCCCCAAAACGCTGAGGGAGAGACTGGAGGAGATCGGGATTAGGGGGAGGATAGAGACCGTACAGACCACAGCACTACTGGGAACTGCACGGGTACTGAGGAAGGTGCTAGAGATATAAGTACTGCAACGAATCGTAGCTCTGTCATGATATGCGAAAGAGAGAGGAGACGTTAGCTGAAGACCTGAGGAGACTTATTATCACTCAGCCTTCAGCGATAACCACTGGGCAACCGGTGTGAAACTGTAAATCGCAAAATTACTGCGACCTATGAGTACTAGGAGAGGAGGGCTGGAGACTTGAGGAGACTTGCTGTCACTCAAACTCCAGCGGTTACCACCAGGCAACTGGTGTGAGATTCCGAAATAATAATAATAATAATAATAATAATAATAATAATAATAATAATAATAATAATAATAATAATGATAATAATAATAATGAATACTCATATATATAGATATATTCAATGCATTATATTACTCTGAAACTCTTTTTGAAATGACATCCCATTATTACACGGTGAGTGTATCATTCAGCCGAGACAGCATAAAAAGAAGACACATGAATTTCTTAATGAGATAATTGTCTGCGTTGAGAAATCAATAGAGCAAATATGGACAGTGAATGTACAAAAAAAATGAGAATTTAGACATACAGCAGTTATTTGGGCTTCTGCACCACCGATGATTGTTTCATTCACTTGGAAAAGGTACGCTACGTAGGTGCAGCTGCCTATTGATTGCTGGTTCGATTCCTGGAGCAGTTCTTTTTTTCTTTAATTGTTTATTCTGTTCGTACTCTCCAGGATAAATGATACATCTACCGAATAATAATGGGAGTTGATTTCAAAATGATTTTTTTTCAAATATAACACATTAATAATCATTCCTGTCGGATTATATATCTTCATATATTCTAGAATATATATATATATATATATATATATATATATATATATATATATATATATGTGTGTGTGTGTGTGTGTGTGTGTGTGTATATATATGTATATATATATATATATATATATATATATATATATATATATATGACAATATTGCACCCAAGCAGTGTTGATCAAACAACCACCATTTCAACTATGATTTTAATACATAGCTTATGTTATATATATAGTTTGCTATTATATATAGGGCATTATGATATATTGTACATGGAAGTTATCTAACACTACACTGCACTTGATGTTCTGAAACAGGTTTAACTTACATAAGTTACCCATGAAACGTATTTAACGATGAAAGTTCAGTAAGTATAACAACAGATGTATCTCGCTGTTTGTATCACTTCTATTGAGTGTTTACCAATGTGAATATTAACTCAGCTTTAAATTATCAAAAAGTATATCTCGATATACCAATCAAACCACATTCTAGTCGATAGTAACATCTCAATGGGATACTCCATTGATATACTTAGACATTTGTTACTTGTCATTCCATGTTTAATCTCCCACCCTGCCCAACTACCTATCTGCCCGACAAATGGACCAGAGTCGAATGTTTTCCCCTTTCCCTGGTTTTAGTCAATGCAGTGATCTTCCACGCTGACAGAGACTAGATTAATCTATTTTGGTTACCTAATTCCCCTAACATTAATACAACTTTATTTCATATAATATACATTGTCCATTCATTCTATTTTTGATACTTTCGATAACATATTCTTCAAATTTTGTAATTATTTTAGTATGGTCAAGTTGATAAGTCCCAAAGGGATCAGCATGTATAGTCATGGCTTTATTAAATTGTCTCAATAATTTTACTAATTTCGCCGCCTTTATAGACCGTTATGTATATACTTGTTTTCGGGTATAACGTCATTCAGTATGAAAGAGATTGAAACTTGATCGTTTATTAGATTATTAGTTCACCATATCATAAAAAAATGACGACGATATTTGAGTAATTTGAATGGATTACGCCATTTCTGCGTATGAAAGTTTCCATATGAATGCTCGACTATTAGATAGCGGGGCAATCTGTATATACAGGTAATACTTTCGTTCAGTTGACATGTCTGCACGACCGGAAGGGCAATTAACAACTGTTAGCTTTAGAAATATTTACCAGCTGCAAAAACTGTTGAATCATTTCAGCAGCTTACGCATGTTGTCAAGCAATGAGAGCATATCA
The DNA here is from genome assembly GCA_963457665.1 of Thysanoteuthis rhombus. NCBI lineage: Eukaryota > Metazoa > Mollusca > Cephalopoda > Oegopsida > Thysanoteuthidae > Thysanoteuthis > Thysanoteuthis major. The sequence continues at coordinate 55,015,670 of OY735213.1, forward strand.
AAGTAATTGTGTTATTCCATTGTACTTATAAAATATCAAAAACATCATGCTGCTCTGCATTTTATCGTTTATGTTCATTACTTCCTGAATATCAAACTCCAATACATAGAGTTTGGGAAAGTTCCCATAGTGACAGTTTTTTTTTGGGGGGGGGGGGGGTTATTTTTTTCTTTGTACAAATATTGAAAAGTGTTACACACACCAATATATATGTGTACGTTATTATGAAATGGATAAGTGAAATAATTATGAATTACGTTATGTTATTTGAAATTCTATTTGAAATGATTACCCGTTATTTAAAGAAAATGGAGCTGCTGTAGGAATCGAAACTGCGACCGATAGGGGTAGCTGTTTTGACGTTACGTTTCTCTTACTGTTGAGTTAAACAGCCGTCGGTAAACCCAAATAGCTGCTTTATCTCTATATTCTAATTTTATTAATTTATTTGTCTATATCTGCCCTATTTTTTTATCTTTCAACGCTCACAGTACCGGCGGCTGTTCGGCTCAATGGTTAGAGCAACCCCACGTTAAAGCGGCTACCCAATCGTTTGCTGACTCGATTCCTGCAGCAGCCCAATTTTCTTTAATTGTTTATTCTATTTACGCTGTATAGGCCAAATGGTACATGCACTGTATAACAATGAGGGTTAATTTCAAACAGAATTTCAAAATAATACATTACAATTTATAATTATATATATATATGAATATACTATACATATGTCGGTTTCTCAGAAGAAAAATAAATTTTACTTTACCTTTACTAAGTCATTGAAAAAGCGTGACGATTTATTTTCTAATTTGACATAGCATAAAATTCTATTCTTACTATGCCACCAGAATATGGATAGTTTCCAAAACGTTAGAACGCATCTCTTTTCTTTATGATGACTGGTGAAGAAATATAGAACAATGTGAATAATGTGTCTTTCCTGAGGACAAATCGTGTCAAAATTAGAATACAAATGCGCTATTCAGCAGAAAATATCATGTATATCCGTGCCTCATATAAATGAATCAACGTAGCCCATGCATGTACCAGAACTAAAAATGTCAAAAATCTTTGAGAAAAAAAATTATCCTTTATCTAAATTTAGAAATAATCTTTTCATTTAAAATTATCTAAAAAAAATACCAACACAAGATTTTGGCAAAATGTTGGTCCAAAATGACCGTAGAGACTTCTTCGCGAAACATAGTGCCTAGCGGTGTACTCATGCACATTTTCACGGTTCTAGTTTCAGAAATGTGGCCAGGAGCGCCTGGAAACACACATGGGCAGACTCACAGACGAGCAAAGAGACAGAATCTTCGCTTGGCTTGTTGTTCGGGTGGGCTATTAGTGAGGCTACGGGGATTCAATACTAGCCAGTTTATTGCACTGCTTAGTGGCTAAAGTAATCGATTATTTCCTCACGTCACCAGTCGTCGGTTGTCGAGCTCTGGTGAAAGTCAGAATATCAAATGCTTTTTCTTTCAATTCATACGAGCAGCTCCCCCTCACTTTAAGGATTGTAACAACACAATCTTCGAATCTGTGATTCCTTTCAAATAATTTTGGGCTGATTTTAGGAAATATAGTGATGTTATCAAAGGGTTCTGCCTCGTGGCTTGAGTAGATGTGCCAGGGGTCACTGTTCAAACCCAGGCATAATGCAAGATTTAGAACGCATATTTCTAAGAATGTCAGCCAGGCTTTTCCAAAATAGATAACTTGCGCAACTTCTTCCTTCCTTCATTTGACTTTATAAGTTTGGGAAATATATTAGGGTTTTCGGAATATAATTACGTATTTTCGTATTCAGAGAGTAATGATTTGTTTTTTCGAAAGGGAGATAAAAACAAAATGCCAATTGAGTTTGATGAAATGCTTTTTATAAATAATGTAATCATCACGATTTTCGAGGACAGTAGCCGAACAGGAAGGCAAATTTTCGATTCCCCGTCGGAAAAAATTCTGTTTTTTTATGCTCTTCATAGTCTCCATCCACCCTGTGGTTAAACTTTACTGTATGCTATAAACAACACAATGCTGGATAGAAGAGATGATGAACTGAACCCAAACATCGTTTTGAGCTAGTTAACCCTAATCTTGCTCTGATTTTGAATTCTGATATCCGAGGAAGATACCTACTTGCAAGACTCTTGTAGCACACACTTTTCGCCCCTTACTTATATGTGTGACTGTTTGAATACATCAGGTAATATAGGCATGTGTTCCTCGCAGGTACGCTTGTTGGACCCTTCATTGAATAGGCCTCGTGTCACGTTCTGTCCTTGTAGGAAAGTATTTGAATAAACTGCTCTTTCTCTTTGTCCTCATCCCCGTATGGCTTAGTACCAGACTAAGGTAGACTTTGTAAATATCAGTAATGCTTGACTGAGACATTCTGCGTTCACTTCCCACCAATGTCCTTGGTAAGAGCTTATACCTAGCTCTCCCATGTATACACATATATGATGAAGTAAAAGATTTGCTACACAAATACATTTATGTTTCTATCCTGTTTGGGCTTCTTCAGGCGAATGATTCGATTTGTTTTAGATTCCTAAAAAGGGCAGGTTTTTTTAGGGGAGAAAGTATTTTACTAGGGTGTGGGACATTCGTCTTTTTCTATCCATATATCTTTCCTTTTCACTTTTCCTTTTCTTTTGTTTAGTGATGTGAAGTTTTCCTGTTTTACATAATGGGGATACTTTGCTTGGAGGTACTTGTAAATTGTATATTAGCAGGAGATAATGTGAGCATTTTCTTTATCATTATGTTACTAAAACATCATCTCTTTGTGATATGTTTCCTCTCTGGGAGCATTATATTCTTACTTGAATATATTTCCCAGTGTTAGGGTTCACTTTCACATGATCTTAGTTGTTAGTTTAATCATTCTTGGTTTGGTAACTTTCTACATATCTAAGATAATTATGAAAAGATGATTGGGTTGTTCCTACAGTGACTGGAGGCATGAAATAATAATAATAATAATAATAATAATAATAATAATAATAATAATAATAATAATAATAATAATAATAATAATAATGTCCTTGGTGAAAATGCTAGAACTATTTCTAATAATGAGAACGAGATAAGATAGCTAAGGTGATTAACATTTGTGTACCTGTATGCAGGGTGTTAAGTAATTTTTTTAAAAACTAATTTTGAGTAGTGCCAGCACTTGAGAGTTACTTCATTTTTTCATGTAATAATTCTGTTTTTTGTTGTTTTTTTTTTGTTTGTTTGTTCTATTGGCAAAAGTCAGGATTTCAAATTTTTCATTCAGACATAGGTAACACGGGGTTTCAATATTCTTGCATATGCGTGTTTGTTTTAATACTTTCCATTTTAATGTGGGTTTGAGGTTGCTATCAGTCTCCAATAATATGTCGACAATGATGTTTTGTTTTTTTGTATTTTTCGTTTGTAAATGATGATATATGGTTGACTAATCTTAGTTAAAAGGGTGTTTTAGATATTCCTAGCTGAAATCACAACATATTTCAACTTGGTATAGAATATTCGATTTGAGACATTTGTTCTGTAAAGAGCATCCGTTCCTGTTTGTACAATTGCAATCTGCTTTATTCATGCTTTCTCCATTAGTATTATTTCTGATTACTTCATCGTTAAAAATTCTTATGAACTTATTAAATTAAAAATCTGTAAAACTATAGTTAATTTTCAGTTTGTTCTTGTTAAATATTTTACTCAATGGGTTACACGGAAGGGAAGTGCTTTTTGTATTAGTTTGAGGAATATTTTCCCCAAGTTGGTTTTTACTTGTAGGTTGGATGGCGGTGTATACCAGATGATTTTCCTTCCTCTACTTTTTATGTTGTTGCTATGTTTTACCTTATTGGATTTTACTTTTTCGTCATATTTAAAGCTTGTTTCGGTAAAACTGCTCTCCTTTAAGGCTTCTGTATATTTATTTCTTACATTGTTGAATATTGTTTGATTTGAAGAGCTGTATATTGGCCTAGTTTCTATTGATTTGGGAATATTTTCAATGATTTTGTTTGGGTGGTGAGATCTTGTGTTTATATCTGTAATAATAGAATTTTCTATTCTATGCAGTTCATGGGTGTTATCATTTAGATAAATAGTAACATGAAAAATGTTGAATTCTTATGTTGCCTTAATTTCAATTTTTTTATGATGTATTTTTTAAAATATCTTTTTGCATCTTTTTGTGTTGCTATTTACTACAATAAGTCGGCCGTCATCCCGGTAGAATCATATATTCTTAGAGTTAAGTTTCTGATGAAGTTATACTGAACATACAAACTGATCAGGACATTTCGGCTGGATTGAGAATACCCATAGAAACATCAAAACTGCAAACGGCAGTTTTTTTTATTCCATTGTCTTTGGTTATTGAACAGTACCGTTCGTTTACAGTGTTTGGTTATTTCTACAACTTTATTATTGATGTCGGTGTAGATCTTCGCGAATTTCATGGCTTCCCCGAAGATTCCTATCGATATAGAATGGCAGACGTCCATAATGTCGAATTGTACGAATTCTCGATTTGTATTGTGATATACATATATATAGGCCGACAAGAGTCAGGGCAACCCGAAGACTTTTTTTTCGTTTGCTATGATCCTTTGCGACCCCATTACTGATTTATTCAATCTAATCACACAGAATAGGGTGTACTCAGTTAACTGCTGAATGCACACTCGTCCCAGATCTCTCTGCGCGTGAGGCTGACTTGCTAACCGTTACACCATTTAGCTACGTGTGAAATTGTGACGCCACTTGTGACGGTTACTGGTCGCCTGTGAGTCTCTTTCACACATCGCAAACGGGCTGAGTTAAGTAGCTAAGTGATACGTGCAGCCCAAGCGAGGGCGGCTGGAGCCGTGGCCAGCGTAAGGGCGTTATACACTTATTACCAGCCCATTGATCGTTTTGGAGTGGGAAGACCAAGTTGTCGTCCCTCGTGAGGAAGTGCACGTTTTTGTACACGCTTTTCCATCGTATGTTCAATGGACATGATTTTTTTTTCTTTTCTTTTTTTTTCCTGTGATGGGTGGGTGCTTTTCTATGAATGTTACTCCCTTTATTTGCATTGGTATGTAGTCGATAGCAAACTCTGATTAGAATGCTTTCCTCCCACACATGCATCCACATTAGAAGCTAGCCAACATGAGCTTACATGCCCTCCCCCTCGCGTACACACGCTTACACAAATACACACATACACACGCATATGCAAATCTAATCAGACAAAACTCATGGAATCCCCACGCAACCCTGTTAACAATAGCCCAAAAGGATTGTTCTAATCGTCATGTTTGCATCTTGGGATTTTTTGGGGTTTTTTTTGTACAAGATCCCCCCCCCCCATCCTAAGTTATAGTGTTCCACTTTGTTTTCATCAAAAAAGAAATTTCCAACAAAACACTTTTCTTTGCAATTATGTCCATTCATCTCATCAAGAGGCTACTTGATCGATTTGTCATTTGATACCAGTTATTTCAAACAACAGAAATAGGAAAGAAAGGGTGTGATGTCGTTGAAAGGCGTGAAGTCATTAAAATTCTGATCAATTTTTTCCACCAGCTGCTATAATGTCATAGTAGAATGCCTTTGAAAAAAGTCGAAAAATGGCTGAAAAATATCCGAAATGGCCATTCACGATTTTTACGAAAAAATAATGCTGGCAGAATATTTCCATATCACAATATTTTACAAATATGAGAATCAATTGACTCAAGTATGACTACTTGCTCTTCTCCTATATCCTTCCCCCTCGGCTACTGCTACCATAGATGGTGGACGTATCTTTGAACGTATGGATCTTGTTTTTTCAGTGAAAATTGTCACATAGCAATCATTGAGGGAGAGTTCGTTTCTCACTGAGTGCTTTATCTATGACTAGTTCCCATGGAAGCCGCCACATCCGGGGGGGGGCTTAGGCACCTCAGTGCAGAGCTGAAAACTAAATGTACATATGTAAATAGAACAGAAATTAAGGGTTTACTTTAGCATCGTAGTTACATTGTAAATAGAACCCCCTGTAATACCCTTTAAAAGATTTCGGTCCACTTAGTATGCGTACCAAGTTTTGTTGAGCAGTGCCAATGGACAGAATGAATGAACGGTTTTGCATTGTACTTACATGGAAATAGAACACCCCACTTATAATCATCATCCTTTTAGCGTCCGTTATTGGACATAGGCCTTCCCCAAGATTCAACAAATATCTCTATTGAGGGTATCACAGAGCCAGTACTTTCTGAATTTGTCTAGTTTGTCATGCCATCTTATATTTTGTCGGCCTCAATTTCGCATGTGATCTTTGGGGGTTCACGTTCTCAGTCGTTGGCTATTCTCGAAACATGAACAGCCCATTGCTATTTGCATTTTCTCGTGGATTCTATGATATCTCTAACAAGGGTTTTTATTCTAATATAGAGTGCTGTCTTGCAATCTCTCCATGTTATATTAAGCGTGATTCTTCCCTGTGAACGTTGCATGGTTATCAGCTTGTTCTTGAAGTTTAAGCTTGATTTCTCCTTCTTTTGAGGATTTCATCGAGATTCGTAGTCCTACGAGGGTGTAGTGGTCTACCTTCTCCAGTTCTCCGTCCTCAATTTTGTTTTTTTTGTGTCTTTGTCTTCAACATATTCGTAGTACATGACATTTTTTTTTACTGAAGTTCATGTGGAGACCAAGTTTTTTCCCAATAACCTTAAAAGAATTCCTTCAAATTGAATCGTCCAAGTTCTTATGTTCACTAAGATGGCATGCTTCAATTGATTGAGCTGCTACAATGTTTGAAAGATGCACAGTGACGGACAGACATTGCTGATTGTTTTATATACATAAGTTGTATCATTGTAGTGGAATTGACCTGATGAAACATAACTACAATCCTCGAAATATAACCTAACAACAAGTGAATAACAGCGCAATCTTTCCTTATAGATTCATTAAGTTAGGGTTTCATAAAACAATTGTATTGCGCTATTACTATCCTTTATTGACTATAATGTTACAACTTTCACAAACGTTCACCTTAGTTCAGAAGTTCTGTCTGTGTATGTATGATGCTCATGTGCCGTATCAATGGAGCTAGAGGGCTGAAAATTGAAACATTTAGTCCAGGAAATAACCTGATCAAATATTCCTACCAACTTAGTAACCCATTTAATCAATAAAAAGGGTTGAAAAGCTAGCTTAGGCCAATGGGAGTCGGTTGCCACTTTCCTAGGAGGGGGGGGGCACAATCAATTCAGAATATATCTCAACAGCGAGTGCATAATAATACCATCTTTGTACATATTTTTCCTTGTAAAATTTGAGGCAGATCATAAAATGGTTAAAACAGGGGTCGGAATTACAGTATTGTGACAACTCTTGTGTAAGTTGGATTGAATCTAATTTGATACTAGAAAGAACATGGTAATAATGATTGATTGTAGTATCTATGGTTTTGATCGAATTTTGATCAGATAATGATATTGATTTATCCCTCAATTCATCGTCTTGCTGGGCCGCACGTATTGGTAAATTAGTTGTGAGACTCTTAAGTATTGTGCCATACTTACTGAAGTGGTCCAAGAATGAAGTATGACTTGACAAAGGGTCTTTTTCTTCTGTCCCAAATTTACTTCTTCTCCGTTCCATTTTTATAGACGAAATATCGGGATAAAGGTAGAACAATGAAGAGAAAATATCAACAACTATTTGACAACCTGCCTCAAAGCTTATAAAAAAAAACATGAAAAATGATTTTAAAAAGATAAAACATCTTTTCATTATAGGCACATCAAGTTGGGGTTACATAAAACAATTGTATTACATCATTATCCTTGATTGACAATAAGGTCCCAACTTTCAAACCGTCTCACCTTAGGTCAGAACACCTGATCTCGGGGTGATGGATGTCCCATTTGTCCCCTGTTTGAGCCAGCTAGTAAGGTGAGACAGTTGCGTATTTCCTAACCAGTGTAGCAAATTCATATTACTCCTAGTGCAGCTCACCCCACGGTAATATTAACGCGATCAGATCACCGTTATGTTGGGTGAAATTGATTTCAAGTTACTCTCGGGAGTAGATTGAATGTGATTTAAACCTACCCTCTACGATTTCACATTACCCCCTCAAAACATTCATTCATTCCTGATTATCAGAAACCGTCAAACGAAACTGTCAACATAGGTGTCTTTAAGTTTTTGAGTTGGTCTGGCTGGCTGGCTATGCATTTATCATGTGCTTAGGCCTTACCAATAGAGTTAGAGGGCTGAAAATCTAAGTATTAACTCATCATTATGTCTACCAGAAGTGTTTTTGTTTTATTCGTTTTTAAATTCCCCCTAAATAGATGTTTAGAGAGTGGTTCAGTTTGCAATGTAAGTTTTTTCCTAAATGGATAACTTCGTTTGTATCCGCTTGCATTTCTGGAAATTCAGACTCTTTAGTGATTGCTGCTCACCAGAAGGCGAAGAAGGTAAGTTATTCACTGATCATCCCTTTTCCCAATTTTCAATTGATCACTCCCAACACGACGTGCTATCAGAAGACATTGGTCACCTGGCGGTTTCTATTGAGTGACGAAACAGATCTGTTCAGGTATCAATTATTTAATAATTCTTATTTACACCTGGGGTGCAATGAAAGAGATTTCAAATAATCCCTTATGTTTGTTTAGATACAAAAAAAACTACTAAGTATAAAAAGACGAAGATTTTATTAGATGACCATAATTTTAATGGCTAATCGAAAAATCTCATTATTTTGGGGGATTGGGAGTTAGGATTTATTCAATGAAAGTATTTTGAGCTCAAAGTGACTGTTTTAGTGCCAACATGTCTAGCACGTTAATGATATATTTTTTTTCTCTGTGGTGAGCATACTTTTTTGTTTGTTTTATTGAGTACCTAAAAATCCTTAAATTAAAAGATATATATATATATACAAATGTATGTTGAAGGATAACATAACTTTAAAAAATTGTTCCCTAGTACATGATTTTATACATGAAGAAAAACCTTCCTAATAGTTTTAACAAAGTTCATACTCTTCAGAAAGAAGCAATAGAAAGTTACCAGAAGGCTCTTTATTCATGTAACATATACTTACAGAAAATATGGAAGAAATTCAATTACACATAAATCTATACTAGCTTGGAATAATATCATAAATTTTTTTTTTCTGAAAATAGATTTAATATATTTAAGTGGGAGTTGTTTCAAGAGAATCTTCAAAGAATACTTTGTAAATACATATTGTAATAATTAAATTATCAAATTGTAAAAAAAAACACGAGTTGAGATCTGTTCTAGAAAATGTTGTAATTCAATTGTAAATACACGAAAATTTACAAACCAATATATATATTGATACTATTCAATTATCATTTATTTTTTAGGTTTTGATTTATTCATTTTATTACATTTTTTATCAATACAATATTTCTAAACTGAATAAATAAAAAATTACACTGTATATAGAATATATATATATATATATATATATATATAGAATATATATAGAATATACAATATATATATATATATATATATATATATATATATATATATATATATATATATATATAGAGAGAGAGAGAGAGAGAGAGAGAGAGAGAGGTAGGTAGGTAGGTAGGTAGTGCTAGTAAGGCTTTATGCTTAATTTCTACCCTCCTCACCAAGTTTTGTATTAAATTAATTTGTTATCGTTTATTTGGTGAACTATTTTCTTTCAATTTTATTCTCTTCTGTATTATTTTGACATTGTTAGTCAACGCCGTTTTCAAACTGAATGAAACGCTACAAATTTCTTATCCTGAACTCATTGTCGTCTTCGTTTTGGTCATCTATGAGCGGGAGCCACGATTGGGTTATGACAAATTTTTTCGTCATCTTGATTCACGGTTGTGTGATTCTTGGATTTTAGTCTCGAGTGTCGCTTTCTCTTTTCTCTTTTTGTAATGTGGTTGTGTGCTTTGTGTTTTGGGATTTAATCATCCAAATTGACCACGACAATAGATTTTCACTTTGATTTCTTGTGAAGCAATTTGTATTGGTGAAACCAAAAATAATAATATTAACGAGAAGTATCGGACACCAACAAAATAGTATGGAAGGAAATTGGTCTAGCCTATGGGCAACATGACATAGTAAGGACCGCTACGGTCAATCTGTATAGAGTTGATATAAAAATAGGTTCAGAGTAATGTGATAGAAATGTTCAGGAAACTGGTAAATGTTCGAACAAGCGATCATAGACGAATACCAGAGGGAACCTAGTTTGAAGAAAGATGACCATTATATTCGTGTCGATATATTCAAAAACCAGTTTCATACGAACTCTGCCGATTAAATTTTTCATTTTTTTTAATATTTTTTCTTTGAAATCATTACATGTAAGTTGAACTATATTGGACATCTTATAGGAATATCCTGCTAATAAAAATTTGGTAGATTTACGTTCATTTCTGAAGATATTGTACAGTTGAGAAAAAAAAGGGGAACAAATAATCATGACCAGAACTGTATCTATGTTCTATGGAACAGTTCATAGAGAACCCCAGAATGAAACATATGCGTATTATACGGTGGGGAAATGAAAAATATTTTATTTTGAATTCTTATTATTTGGTGAAACATTATCCACTGTTATCATTTTTTATTAGTATTTCTTTTCTCTTAATTACAATTGCTATTTATCACCCAAGTAGAATCAAATCTAATAATATCCGTACCTCGCATGAATGAATCTCCATAGCTTGTACATGTATCAGAACTAATCATCTAAAATATTAATTAGAATTATCTTAAAATGCATTTTTCAGCCGAAATTATCTAATAAATAGATAATCTATCTAAAATTATCTAAAAAATGTTAACACAAGATTTGGGCATTATTCGTTTGAAATTACCATACAGATCAAAAACACCGCTTTTTTAAAAAAAGTTCTTAGATACTGTCTAGTGTTATATTCATGCAATTTTTCGAGGTTGTAACCCCAAAATGTGACTGGAAAAGCTCAGAGACGCCCTTCACATACACACACATACAGGTGAGCAAGAGAGGAGAATTTGCCGACCAAAATTGGCTGGTTGGTCGGGCGTACCATCTATTGGGCTTCGGTTATTCGATATAATTGTTGAATTCTTGTTGCTTTTTTTATCGCATATAAACTCATACTGAATTCCTTTCCGCAGTGAGTAAAAAGTAAAATCAGTCAAGATGAAGGCAAATAGTTGCAAAACATTAATAATAATGATTTACAATACTTCATCTAATAAAAATAAACAGGAACAAAGAGCTCTACGATGTGTTCACCATCTGCGGTCGCAGTAGCAGAAGGTGGAAGAAGAGCAGTGGTCTTTCTTCGAGTCAATTGATTCTTATACTTGCGATTTGTAAATGCTCTGCAAGTATCCTTTTTTTATTGTTATTTTGGGCGTTTGGGGATGTTTCTGATGGTTTTCGGACAATTTTTGTCCATTTTTATTTACAAGAATTCTACTATGGCATCATTAGTAGTTAGTAAAAATGATCGTATTAGTCTTCTTTTAATGAGACCAAACCCTTTCACGAAATCACACTACTTTCTTTCTTACTATATACGTTGTTTAAAATAACCACACCCGACCGACAGACCAGATCGTATTAGTCTTCTTTTAATGAGACCAAACCCTTTCACGAAATCACACTACTTCCTTTCTTACTATATACGTTGTTTAAAATAACCACACCCGACCGACAGACCAACCAACCGATCGAAAAGCGTCTAATGGAGGAGTATGGACACATCTAAAAAAATATTTTCCTGTTTTGAAATAAAACATATTTCCAGTGAATTTACAGTGAGGTTCACAAAGTCAAAATTCAAGATGAATCTCCCGACCGTCATTCTGCTGCTCCGGACGGTGACTCATCCCAACAAATGTGAGTCTTTATGTAATGCAAATTATTACGCATACGGAGTAGGATGAGGCATGTGTTAAAGGAAAAAAAATAGGGAACCCCGCCCTGGGGTTCTTTTATTCAAACGACTGGTTCGCATTTAGTACAGGTCCACCCGAACGGGGTACCTGAATTATCCCAATGTCTCCGCCTGACGGGGTATCTTAGAATAGCGTCGTTAAGTCCCCTGTCGGTGCGTCCTTTGGCGTCCTTTTGTGTCGAAATAGATTTGGCAAATATTTCTTTTCAATTATTTTTTTTAATGGGGCAGGGGTGCCGAAAATGTCGACGGGTGCTAAGAACTGGGGGTAGAATTCTCGTTAGGGGTGAGTTAAATGGACTGTTAACAATTTCTTCGCACCAAATGTAGTGACTCCGGGTTTGGACTGTTGAGATGGTACCTACAAGGTTAACAGTTTAATTACCAGGTGTGAGGTGTGCCCCTGCGGCAAAAAAAGAGGAGGTGTGAGAAAACGAGAGAACGGACGCCGGGTGGAACGCTCAACCTGGGGTTATTTCAAGTAAAATGCGCTTCAGAATCCCCACCCATACATATATATTCATAGGAATAGTTGTCTGTTGACTTTGATAACACGGGTCTGCAAAATTGAAGTCATTAGGAATTGTATCTTGAATGCTGACTCAGTAAGATACATAGAACTCTCAAGTCCCCAGATATGAACCAACAATGTTGATTGTAGTTGATTTTCTCAAGAGCATTTGATATTAGAAAATGTCAACCAAAACTGTCAACAAAGGTTTCTTCACTTTTTAAGTTGGTCTGACTGGCTTGCTGGCTGGCTGGCTGGCTATGCATGCATCACGCGTACCGGTCACAATGGAGCTATAGGCAGAAAATTTAAATATTTACCTCTCATTTTGTCTACAAAAAAAAACAGATTTATTTTGTTTTTTAGTAAAACCCCCACCACCGAAATAGGTTTTAGTGGGGAGGGGTCAGTTTGCAATGTAAGCTTGTGCTAAATCATTCCCTATTTGTACTTGGCTTTGTTCATGCTTGTTTTGAGGTTGTTGTTGTTTTTTTAATCCGGATTCTTTAATATTCTTACAAAAGGCCGGAGAAGAAACTCATTCATTGATCATCCCTTTTTCCAATGTTTTGATTCATCATCCCCAACACTGCACGCAACAAAAAGATATTTGTTACGTGGTGGTTTCTAATGGGCAACTAACCAGACATGTATTCTGGTATGCTTGTTTTTAATGTACAGAATGAGCAACAGGTGTTAATGCATATTTATTACCATTTTGAAGAAGTACCCCTTTCAGGATTCTTTTAGATGAATCTATAAATACTTTCTGTTCCTCTGCATTATGATTTATGCCAAGTTTATCCACAATACCTCTTACGTCAATGCAATTAACCAATTTCTTGAAATATGGTGCCAACCTTCTTTGTTTTTTTTTAACTGCGACGTAAGTCAACAGTTTTAAGAACGGAAAAAATATCATGTCAAGACCAGATTTTAATAAGTTAACGGCGCTGGTGAAAAATAAAGTGACCCGAACAGAGAAAGGTTACGGAGAGGTAGACAGTGTTCTTAACAGAAAAAGAAAGCTGTTATCTTAATGCGAGGGGGAATAATGATGGAGAGAAAGCGCTGGTAAGAATAGAAGGATATGGCGTAGAGAGCGCGCAAAGGAAGAGGAATAGTGTGTCGACACTTTTTCATTTTCCAATCAATTATGTTGTGTTTCGGACGATGTTTTTTCACGTTTTGTTTTTGATGCCATGATTATATATTTCAACGGGGATCAACTTGAAAGCTCAATGGGAATAAACAGTTTTATCCCGGAAACAAATGTTGTCAAATGGCGTAAAAAATAGTGTATACAAGGTCGCATTTTTCGAACACAGTCTGTTCCTTTTCTTGCTCAGTCCCAAGAGAAAGTTGAGTCTGGATATCGTAAGTTTTTATCTTCATAATAGAAATAGATATCCGTTTTTATAGTGTGAAATTATGCAAAAAAAAAAAACTATTATTGAAAACGAAAAAAAAAAACGTATTATATTCTAAACAGAGTTATGTGATGAAGATACATGGTTTTCATCTTTTTGATTCGTCGTCGAAAATATATAAAGATGACTTGAAATAATCGGAAAACTATGTCTGTGTATTTAGTATAAAATGGAGAGCAAGAGAGAATAAAGCTTGATTAAGAGTCATCGATTGAAAAAGAATTACGAGAACAGTTTGGGGTAATCACTCAATAGAAACTGTCAGGTGATTTACGTCTTTTGGCTGCATGTTGTGTTGGGGGATCAATTAAAACATTGGAAAAGGAGATGACCAATGGATAAGTTACTTCTCTCATCTTTTGTTGGGAAGTAGTCACTAAAAAATATGATTTTAAAAAAAAGCAGGCCCAGACTAAGGACCAATTTAGAATGAACTAAAATTGCAAACTGATCCACCTCCCCCCTGAAAGCCTGGGTTGTTAAAGATGTTTTTTTTTTTTTGTGGATATGATAAGAAGTAAATGTTTAAATTTTCAGCCATTTAGCTCCATTGGAGCGGCTCGTACGCGTGATACATACCTACTTGTTATAATTATAAAGTGGTGATTATGAAGACGTTTTTATTATGAATTTATTGCTCGGTACCGATTCACAAGATCTAAGGCTGCTTCATTTGCTATCGATTGTGCCGAGCAAGAATTTTCTAATGAAATGTCTCTATGATAATCGCACTCTGTTGGTTATAGATTATCCACTTACTAATATTTATTACATACATACAAATATACATAGCCAGCCATACCAACTTGAAAACTGAGGAAACCTATTTTTACAGTTTTGCTTTACGGTGATTCTGGGGAATCGCTGTTTCAGTACAATGGAGCTAGAGGCGTAAATTTCAAACATTTACTCCTTATCATCTCTACAAACGACGGATCTTTTTTTTTTTTTATAATACCTTCCCTGGATAGGATTTCGGTGATGGGACCAGTTTGAAATGTAATCTTATGTTAAATGGGGGGATCGCTGTTTCAGTCTACAGTGCAGTGAGTGCAGAATAATTTGTTAAGTCGATCAGTGTGTCATTCAGTCCATCGAGTGAAAATCAAAATCATACTCAATCTTTAATAGCTGAATCATTCAGACAAACATTCCCACCCTCGTGGCTTCGATCACAACGTTTCAGTGAGCTATCCAATTATCAATGTTCCCCCCACCGATTTTAGAAGTCAGTGAGTGCAAAAATCTTATGTTACACAAATTCTTTCTTGTGACAAAGAAATGTGGGCACTTTTGAATTCACTTGGTGAATCAATATTTTTTTTCAATTAAAACTCAGTAAGCTATCTACAGAATTTGAAGTCTTTTTTGCGCTCATTAATTTATTTTGTGCGCTGGTTGCAAAACATGTGTTCGCACGCACACACATATGCACAGCGTAGAAGTAACTATGTCAATCATCCTCAGGTATATATCTCATGTGTTAATCTTCATTTCATTTCATTTCATCAATAATCTAAGTGAAAAAAAAAATGAAATATTCATTGCCAGATGCATATCTGTCTATTATGGTCTGACTATTTTCCTAGTCAAGGTGTTTATTTTTTCACAACATTTCGGCCGCGTACCCTCCGATTGTTGTAGATTCCATGTTGTGTTGCAGATTTTATGGATCTTCTCTGATGCTACTCAGCGAATGGATGTCTGATACCAGCTCGGGACTTATCTAACATATTTTCTGGTTTTTCTAAGTTTTTAGTGCATTTGTCAAAATAAGACGGATTTCAATTGCCCAGAAAACTCTTTGAACGTTAACAACCTTCCTCAAAACTATTGTCAGTACATATAATTTTCGTTCAAGAACTGTCAATAGCCTTGTTTCAAATTTTGATTCATGGAGGCCCAAAATGACCAAAATCATTTTTGAGTTCCTGAGCCGTGTGTATCTCTCTTCCTTCTTACCAACATGACCTGTACTTACTTCGGGAAGGCCTATGTCAAACAGCAGCCGATAAAAAATGTCTCTTGGGTGAAGAAAATTTATACAATGGTGGGATAAAAATGGAAAATGTAAAGATCAGCGTATCGCAAGGTATGTATCACTAAGCTTAGCTTGGAGTAAAACAACGGTATTCAAATGTAATTCATATCAGCCCTGGGTTTGCGCGATGTGTTCAAGGGTTCTGCGAAACAAAGTGGCGATTTTACAAATACAGAAGGGAATTTCGAACGGGGTTCAGTATTTTTAAACCATCAGTATAACTGCACCATATGATAACTTTTAAATTGCCCCTCATCCGATCAGGGCTGTCAGCATCCCTTGCACCATTTTTAAAACTTTTCACCCACACCCCATTGTTTTTATTATTATTATTTATTTTTTTTGTCGGGGAGGGTTCAATTTCTCATAAAGATTTTTTTTTAAATCGAGACTTGACCGATCACTGCCTCCAAAAGACGAAAGAAGTGAATAATTAAAAAATTCCGAGATATGACTAAGTAAATAATTCATTGATCACCCCCTTTTCCAACTGTTTAATTGACCACCCTCAACACACCATGAGGCCAACAGACATTAGTCGCATGGAGGTTTCTATTAGAATAACTAACCAGACCTGTTTCAAGTTCGAGCTCAGTCTGGTACAAAGTTATGGTAGCCCGACCTCCAGGAAAGAAGGCATTACACTAGCGAATGGGTCTTCTCGATGATTTTGACCAACATCTCACCACGATAAATGTCCAAGAATATTTTGTAAATCATCTTTATAACATCAAGCTTTGCAATGGTTCATTAATTGGGTCCCACCAAAAAAAAATGGGGTTCTGCGAGATAAAGTGACTTCTTTAATAAAAGACATTAATCTGCTTTTAATATTTTTCACATCAATTACCAACAGAATTGTTTTCATTTATGTTAATATCTCGTTTATTATTTTTTATTAAGATTAAGTGGCAATCGTGGCCTATCGTGCTATGTATCTAAGTTGTGCTGCGCGCTACGGCTGCACAAAAGCGTAAAAATATTTTAGTGTTCAGTGTTTACAATAGGCAATGGCTAGTTGAATCCTTTCTGGTACAGCGGAGGTGGTCCCGACGGTAGAAATTTGAGAATTAATGGAAAACAGAATTTGGATAATACACTATTATCGGCAGATAATATTGTCCAAACCAAAATTTGTTTTGCGTTCATCAATTCTCTTATTTCTTTCCATTCGCTCGTCGTTTGTTACATCAAAGGGCTAAAGAGTGAAACTTTACTGTTTACAGAACTGTCTTCCCTACATCGTACCAAGGAGGCTTTTACTTTCCATTGCTTTTCATAGACACTAAAAAAAAAATCGGGCGTTTTTTGTGCTTCCGTGGTTCACAGCACACAGCAAAGAACTATACACCACTGTAAGATATAGGAATATGTTCTGCAACTTATTGATAATCAAACAGGAGTTTCGCAAGAAAATAAGCTCGGAAACCGCTGTTTTGAGGAAACCTTTTCTTGCAGTGAAATCTGAATAAACTGAACATTTTGAATGAATCTGATTCGTAGCATCAAAAACTAATGGCAACGTTACATGTGGTTGTAGGAGTTCCAAACGACATTTCCAGACATGCATCGACCGGTGCTGTAGAAACAGTTTTGAAATACTAAAAATTCAAACCATTTCCTCAACGACCAGAATTCGAAGCTTCCGATGTTGTGCGGGGCAAAACAATTTTCACAGCTTCCAGAAGCTTAACATGTCTAAGGTTTCGTCTTCTTTATAACTAGATGGGCGCAACTGATGGGAAATAAATGTAGTTAGGAAAGAAGGAAGAAATGAAAGTAGGAAGGAAGGAAGGAAGGAAAGAAGGGATGGAAGCAGGGAAGGAAGGAAAAAAAGAAAGAAGGGAGGAAGGAGGAAGAGAAAATGAGAATGGAAAGAAGGGAGAAAATGAAAGATGAGAGGGGATTCTGAGGAGAAAGAAGGAAGGGAAGAGAAATGAGATGGGAGAGGAAAGAGGATAGATGGAAAGAGGGGGGAGAAAGGAGGGGAAAGGGGAAGAAGGAAGGAACGAGGAGAGGAAGAACGAGGGAAGAAGAAAAGAAGGGTGGAATGAAATAAATGAATAAAAGATGAGAGGGGAAATGAGAATAGAGGGAAAGAAAGAAGAGAGTGTGGAGGAAGGAAGGGGGTAAAATGAGAGGGAAGGAAGGAAAGAGAACAAAGGGAAAGAGGGAGGGAAGGAAAAGAGAATGAATGGGGATGAAGGAAGGATGGGGTGGTGAAAAGTGGAAGGGAAATAGAGAAGAAGTAAAGAAAAGATTATTGGGCAGGAGGTAAATAGGATAAGAAGGTAGGAGAATGGAGGAAAGAATTAAGGAAGGACGGGAGGGACTGAGAAAAGGGGAAGAGAAGAAAGAAGTGGAGAAAGGATAAGAAAGAGAGGGAGAAGGGAGGAAGGAGAGAAATAATTGAAGATGAAAGGGGAGTGAAAGGAGGAAGGTAAGAGATATGGAAAAGGTCTGGTTGGTCACTCAAGAGAAACAGTCACTTGACCAACAACTTTTGGCAGCTTGTGTTGCTGGGGGCAATCAATTAAAGAAAATTTCTAAATGGGTGATTAATGAATGAGTTACTTCTCTCGCCTTTTGTTGGGCGGTGATCACCAAAAAAGTCTAGATTTAAAAAAAAACAGGTGAACTCAAACTAAGGGATCAATTTAGCATAAACTTACACTGCAAAACGAAACCCTCCCTGAAAACCTAGTTGGGGGTATGAAAAAGAGCAAAAGAGTTTTTTCTAGATATGATGCGTTGTGAATGTTTAAAATTTCAGCTCTGTAAATACTTTTGTGTGATCTGTATATGACACTTGCATAACAAGTCAGCCAGACTAGCTTAAAAGATGAGAGATACCTATGCTGATAGTTGGTGGACAGTATCCAAAAGTTGAATAATATAAAAATATTATGACAGACGAATGACTAAGGAAAGATCGGACAATTCCAATGGGACGTGAAAGAAAAAGAAAGAGAATGAGGAAGATGCAAAGAAATGAGAATAAATAAGATACTAGGAAGGTTAAACAAAAGAAAGATAGAAGAAGTAAAGAAAGAAGAATAAATCAGAATTTAGAGATGTTATACAAAAGAAAGAGAAGAAGGATGAAGCAAAGAAAGAGGAATGAATAAGAAACCAGGAAACTCTTAAAAGAAAGGAAATGAAAGAAAAGCCACGAAAGAGTAATAGATAAGAATCCATGAAGGTTATACAAAAAAGGAGAGGGAAAAACAATCAAAGAAAGAGGTATGAATAAGAATCAAGCAAGTCATACCAAAGAAAGAGAGAGAAGAAGAAGCAAAGAAAAAGAATGAATGAAAATCTAGTACAGTTATACAAGAGAATGACGGAGAAGAAGAAAAAAAGAAGTAGAATAAATACGAGTCAATTATGGCTTTAAAAAAGAAAGACGAGGAAGAAATGGAGACAGATGAATCAATATGAATTTGAGAAATTTATGCAAAAGAAAGAGAGGGTAAACGAAGCAAAGAAAGAAAAATGAAAAAGAACTTATGAATGTTATCCAAAAGAAAGAGGAGGGGGGAGAAGCAAAGAAAGAGGAAGGTTATACAAAAGAAAAAGAAGGAAAAGGCAAAGATAGAAAAAGAAAAATGAATCAAGCAAAGTTGTACGAGAGAAAGACGGGGAACGAGGAGGAAATAAAGCGGACTACTTGAAATGTACAAAAGAAAGAAGAAGAGGGAAAGATAAATAAGAATTTATGAAGGTTATACAAAAGAAAGAAGAGGAAGTAAAAAAAAGAAGAAGTAGAATAAATAACAATCTAAGAATGTTAGATGAAAAAAAGAGAAGAAAGGTTAATCGATATGAATCTAGGTTATTTCATCGAAAGAAAGAGAGGAAAGACGAGGAAGATGAGAGAAGAATAAAGAGAAGGAAGGAGAAGCACAGAAAGGAGAATAAATCAGAATCTAGGGAGGTTATACAAAAGAAAGAGAGGAAGGATGAAGCAGAGAAAAGGGGGATGAATAAGAAATCTTGGGAAGTAACACAAAAGAAAAAGAAGAAAGAAGGAGCAAAGAGAGAGGGATGAATAAGAACATATTACGGTTATACAAAAAAAGAGAACCAAGAGGAATTGAAGAGAAATGAATGATTAAATATCTAGGGGGTTACACTAAAGAGAAAGAAGGAAGAAAGATCAAAGAAAGAGGAATAAAAAGAATCTAGGAAGGTTATACAAAGGAAAGAGGGGGAAGAAGAAGTAAAGAAGAATAAAAAAGAATCATGGATGGTTATACAGAAGAAAGAGAATGACGAAGGATCAAAGAAAGGAGAATAAATAAGAATCTTGGTAGGTCATACAAAGGAAAGACAAGGAAGAAGGGGCAAAGAAAGAAGTATAAATCTGAATCTAAGGAAGGTATACAAAAGAAAGAGATTGAAGAAGAAGCGAAGAAAGAAGGATAAATGAGAATCGGAGAAGGTTATACAAAAGAAGGAGACATTGTTGTACAGGTCGGCACGACTGGAGTGAATGTTTTCAATGTGTCTGTGGTGGTTCTCGCCATTTCTCCTGTCCCCTCCCCCTCTAGTTTACAAAGCCAACCAATACTGTCCCTCTGTGCTTATTGTGTATATTTTGGTATTTCTTTCCTACAAGGGGCGGGATTTCCGCTTATATATATATATATATATATATATATATATATATATATATATATATATATATATATATATATATGTGTGTGTGTGTGTGTGTGTGTGTGTGTGTGTGTGTGTGTGTGTGTGTGGACAAATGAATATGTATGTATGGATAAATGAGTGTGTGTGTGTGTCTGTTTAGATATATATGTATGTGGATATGTGTGCGCATGTATGTATGGATATGTGTATGTGTGTGTGTGGATGGATAGATACGTTTGTGTGTATAGATATAAATAAGTGCTAATTTGAATGGATATGTGAATATGTACGGATATGTATACATATATACGTATATATATATATATGTTTATGTGAATAACTGTGTGAATGAATATGTATGAGTGCCCGAGTTTTATATGGCTCTATGTGTGTGTGTGTGTGTGTGTGTGTGTGTGTGTGTGTGTGTGTGTGTGTGTGTGTGTGTGAATATGGTCAATAATGGTTAGAATGCGTGTGCATGTTCATATGTGTGTTTACAAACATTGGATCAGAACCTTGAACATGTTGGTAGCGTTAAATGTATGCATTCACATATATGTAATTATGCTTACGTAGTTGTATATCTATGGGTGCGTTTGCATTGATGTGTGTGTTATGAACGTATGTTTGTATATATGTATGTATGTATGTATGTATTATGTATGTGTGTGCATTATGAACGTATGTATGTATATATGTATGTATGTATGTATATGTGTGTTTCCACGCCGACAGGTTTTCCCGCTATCCAAGAGAATCGCCAAAATGGTGTAGGACGAGGTAACATTAATTTATGTGGGGAGAATTTCTTTTTGGCTTCCCAGACACTATAAATGGCGATGATGTTACGTTTGGCCGAGTCTTTGAATGTGTGGTACAGGATATTGGTTTAGGAGACAGAAGAAGAGGATGCATGCTGTATCTAATGTAGCCCGTTGCAAAATAAATGCAGAAGGTGATTTTCGATTTTCGTCTTTTATTTTTTCGTAAAAGCTAAGAAAGGGCTAAAGCGAACATTGGAAATGCGTGTATTACTTGTATACAAACGTACACATATCAATTTACACTGCATATGTTTTTTTGCCAAGACATACATGCGTATTCACATTCAGGCATATATATATGTATGCATACACACATATACGAGCACACATACGTATACTAGCAGAGGTACCCGACCAAGCCTGGGATCATGTCTCCCGTAGTGTCATTGCTTTTTTATGTTTCTCTGTGAGTGATCCAGCGCTTCAATAGCAGGTTTAGGGCCATTGTGTATTCACCCCACTCAAATGGAGTCTATAAAATTGAAATTTTAACCTTTCAGGTACAGACATTTTATAGTAATAAGAAAAGTAAATAAGATTTTAAAAGTTTGTTTTTTCAAATTATTCAAATATATGCAGAAAAATCTAAAAACACGCAATTGCATTGCTGTAACGGATTTTGAAATATGCAAATCTATGCACTAACCAACCGCAAAACATGCAAATCTGAAATAATAATACATGACCACCAAATTTATATAAGCAGAGGTAAATATCAAAGTACTTTGATCAAGTGAAAAATATCTTTAAATATTGTAGGAAAAATCAAAAAGATCCTTTTGGAAAAGCAATTATTAGAACAGAAATTATGAAGTGAAAGTTTCAAAGTGTATTAAATTTATATTAGGTACCGAAATCTAAAATTATTCATTTTGTGTGTTCTATTTCCATTGTGAAACGCTTCTTTCTTTTAAAGATGCAATGAAGTGAAAATCGGCAAAAACATAAACAGGAAAAAATTCTTTTTTCAAATTAAAAAAATATCACTTTGAAATTTTGGGTCTTATTATTCGCCGTTTTCTGAAAAGAAAAGGTTGTCGAATTGAAGAGCAAAAATGAAATACTGGAAATAATAGTCAGATGATCAAGTCACATTCACAGTCAGGAAAAAGATGTATCCGATAGATATATTTCTTAGGCACAGAACTGAGGCTTACAACTTAGGACATGCATAAATACAGGCATAGATATATTTTCATACAATATTAACACATAATATATGCTTATTTGCGTGGGTGTGTATGTATATGTGCACGAGTATGATGCACATTCGTATATCTTTGTTATAGTGTGTATTCCTATGAATGCATATGCTTGTGAAACACACTCTCTCAAACACATACTCACACACACACACACACACACACACACACACACATATATATATATGTATATGTATATATATCCAAATCAAGCATCTGCATAAATAGTTGTATATCTTGGACCTCAATGCTCAAATATATCATATACATACATCTACACAGCCAGCCATACTCCTCTGAGGGGACAGCAGAACTCTACTGCCAGCTCAGGCCGTCAGAGTGTTCACATCTGTGGTTCATCTATCCATGTCAACCATACTCTTGGAATACTCCTACAAAGAATCGACAGACACCCCGAACTAGATCGCATTTACTAGGAGAAGGAAATCCTGTCAAATCTACAATATGCGCCAACACGGTGGACCACCGCAAGCAAACCCTTTTTTTTTGTTGGCCGTGCGCACGTCGAATTCCACCTTAAAATTCAGTTGCATAAGACTTTGAGCTATCAACGTACTGGTTTCGTCGATTCAGGGCCTGGAAAGACGTGGAAATCCTTCCCAGATGTGTGTGTGTGTGTGTGTATGTGTGTGTGTGTCCGTGTGTGTGTGTGTGTGTGTGTGTGTGTGTGTGTGTGTCTCTGTATGTGTATGTCTGTGTGTCTGTGTCTCTGTGCCTGTGTCTGTGTTTGTGTGTGTCCGTGTGGATAGATTGATAGATAAGATTCATTTCGTCGTCTATAAACAAACTGTTGGTGTGCATTGCCAGAACGCTCTATTTCGGTAGCATCTGTCAACAGAGTATTATGGTTTGTTCAGGTACCCTTCGACAAAGATCAGTCATTCCTTTTTATGCATTTTTTTCAGCAATGAAACCCATCTTGACTTTCGCTCAAAACGAAATGAATTCCAAACCTAAAGTTAACCAGAATGGAGGATACATAATGTTATGGGTGTGTTTTGCTGCTTCTGGTACTGGAAGCCTTGGCTGTATTAAAATAATTATGAAACCAGCTTGCTGGATTACTTAGAGATTTTAGAATAAAAGGTACCATCCATTGTTAGATAAATAAGTTTAGTCAGAAGATCATGAGTGCTCAAGCCCAATAAAAACCTAAACCACCCATCCAAAATACACAATGGTTAAAAGGGGAAAATGAACTGGTCAGCAAAGAGTTCTTATCTCAATTCCATTGAAAATCTTCGGAGTGTGCAGAAATGAGTCATGGTTTCTTTATGTACCATGAACCTTAGGAATTTTACAAAGATTTGAGAGCTTGAACAAATTGCAGAGAAATGGTTGCAGAAAACTATCAGAAGCTTATAGATGGTTAAACGTTTGTAAGCAGTCATCAATGCCGAACAATTGCATAATAATAATGAAGGAAAGGCGCTTATACCATTGCCCAGGTCATATTTTATATTTCCTTTTTTATAAGTTAAAAGATAGTGTTTCTGTTAAATTATTTCGGACTTATTATGAAAAAATTATGATGATATAAATTTGATGGATTTTCGTTTATTTCTCACAATATTGGAAAAGTTACACAAAAAAATCAAGGGGCCGATAATTCTGAGTAGTACTATATATATATATATATATATGTGTGTGTGTGTGTGTGTTTGTGTGTGTGTGTTTATGTATATATGTATTTGTGGGCTTTACTGGTGCGTTCATCAGTCTTTGCTGGTTTATGGGTATCTTCTAAGCTGGACAAATTCTGGCACAAGACCAACACCGTAGGAAACTCAAAGATGATTGATTATATTAGTAATAGTTTTCTAAACCAGATCGCAGGCCAGATCGAGGCGTCTCAGTGGTATTTTGAACATATTTTAGTTTGGCACAAGGCCACAAGATGGTTGCCCCCCCCTCCATAGTAAAGATCTGCGATTTACTCTACGACGAGACAGCCTATCGTTGTAAGTTTATGTATGGATGGATGTTAGGTGTATGCGAGTGTCTGAGTATATATGCATATATACATATATATACGTGTGTGTTTGTGTGTGTGTATGTGCGTGTGCGTGTGGGGGAGGCTTTGTGCATATTGCCACCTTGTGTTATATATAGATATATATACATATGTGTGTGTGCGCACGTATATAAATAAAAATACATGTATATCTTTTATAAATTGCCTGCTTGTTTAATATACATATACATTTATGTATCTATATCTATATATATATACATAAATATTGACTGCTTGTTTGATGTATATATCTGTGTAAGTATATATGTATTTACATATAGATATATGTATATATATATATATATGAATTGCTTCATATATATATATATATATATATATATATATATATATATATATATATGGTTGAGTGTGTTTGTATGTGGCCTGCGTGTTGTATACATGGATATATACTTATATATATATATATATATATGTGTGTGTGTGTGTGTGTGTGTGTCTGCTTCCTTGTTTCTTTAGCGATGACTTGGGCGGTATTTGTTCTGTAAGAATATATTACACAACTCTTTGTTTATATATTTTATCTAATTTATTATCTTTTGTTTACGCTTATTTTACCGCCTCCTCCGTGCAGCTTCTGCACACGGCGGTGCCAGCCCAGTCCACCAGGAAGCCGAGGACGATCTTTACCTCTCTTTACCACAGTCACCCCTCGCAATCCCTTGCTTGCCCTGACAGCCTCGTCCTTTACGACGCCCTCACCGACTCTCAACTCTCCTCCTGGCCCTATGCTTTTTAGCAGACGACAACCAAATCCGTTTTGCTTTCCTTCGTCGACACGGAAAAGTAAAAGGAAAAATGCAGAAATAAAAGAGACGTGGGAGCTGCTGACATACGTCTGGAAATCCAGACTCATATAAAATATGCACCGTATCTCCCGATGCAGGCTCCGTTGGGACTGGAATGAAGACAATCTTCTTCTTTCTTTCTTTTTCTTTTCCTTCTTTCCTTCTTCCGAATAAAGAGAAAAAAGACTGAAAGGGAGGAGAAGGAAAGAAAGGAAGGAAAGGAAAGGAAGGAAGGGAAGAAAGGAAGGAAGGAAGGAAGAAAGGAAGGGTGGTATGTTTTTTCAGACTTGTTTCGCAAATCATTTGATGGGTTGATCCTCACTGGTTGCACCACAGTTGTGGCCTTGTGCCTCACTAAGCTAAGCTTAAGATAGATAGATAGATAGATAGATAGATAGATAGATAGATAGACAAGCAAAAATTAATGGAGGGGTAGAAAGAAAGAAGCAAAGAAAGAATGGCAACTTGTGAAAAAGATTGATAGATAGATGAACTTGTAGGGATAATGGAGGATGCAGTATGAAAAAAAGAAAAGAGAGAAAGAAAGAAAAGGAAAGAATGACGTCTTGTTCAAAAATTGGATGGATAGATAGACTCGCAAGAAATGAATGGAAATATAGAAAAAAAAGTAAACAAAGAGAAGACAGAAAGAAAGAATGACAAGGAATGACAAAGAATGACAACTGATAGATAGATAGACAGAGAGAAAGATAGATACGTTAATAAAAAAATGAATAGAAGGGAAGAAAAGGTAAAGAAAGAAAGAAGAAAGAAAGAAAGAAAGAAAGGAAGGAGGCAAGGAAGGAAGGAGGCAAGGAAGGAAGGAAGGAAGGAAGGAAGGAAGAAAGGGAGGAAGGGAGAAAGAATGATAACCGGAGAAAAGATAGATCGAAAAACTAGCAGAAATAATAAATATGCGAAAAAAGAAAAAGAAAGAAAGGAAAAGAAAGAAAGGAAAAAGGAAAGTTGTCGGGAATGAAGGAAATCCGATCTAAAAGTAGATCAAAGGATGTCAAAGGGTACTGGAATCAAAATAAGAAAAAAAATCTAAATAAACGTCAGAAATGAAAAACAATCCGGTGAGAAAATGGCAAGTGAACAGGATAGGTGGGAAGGGTGGAGGGAAGGTGAAAAGAAAGAAAATATTTTATTAAACTCACAAAGATATCAGTAAAGAAATGGAATCCGTTAAAAAGGCAATGGTTGAAAGGAATAAGAAAAAGATAGGAAGAAAAAAAAGAAAGGAAGAAAGAACGAAAGAAAGAATTTGAGAGGAAGAGAGTATGGGAAGATGAAAGGGAGAAGTAGATAAATGAAAAGAGGTGAGAGAATGAAGAATTAGCAAGAAGAAAAAGAAGAAGAAAAAGAAGAAGAAGAAGAAGAAGAAGAAGAAGAAGAAGAAGAAGAAGAAGGGGGACGAAAGAAAAAGAAAACATATAAACTGATATGGACACCCACAATGGCTAAAAAAGAAAGGCATATTTATTGAATAAGATTGACGAACAAGAAAGAAAGAAACAAACAATGAAAGGAAGAAAGAAAAAGGAAGGAAGAAAAACACTTCTTGTAGAATGAGCTTGATGAACTGGAAAGAAAGAAAGGAAGACATTCTATGTAAAAAGATTGACGAACGAGCAAGAAAGGAAGAAAGAAAAAAAAGTTGAGAGAGTGTGAGAAAATGGAAGGAAGAAGTAGAGGGTGAGATGAAAACAGAGAAAGATAATTGAAGAGAGGGAGAGAATAAAGAGTTAGAGGAAAGAAAGTCAGAAGTCGAGGGGAAAGAAGAAAAAAGAAAGCGACATGAACACCCACAAAGAAAGAAAGACATTTTTTCATAGAATAACATTAACGAACTAACAAGAAAAAAGAAGGTGTATGAACACCCACAAAGAAAAAAAGACATTTTTTCAAATTTAGAATAAGATTGGCGAAGTAGCAAGAAAGAAAGAAACAATAAATGTGAGGATATCAGACCGTCAGTCAGTGATGCTAGTTTAACACTTTTTGCGCTTGAATCAGCGCGTTCCTTGTTCTGGCAGTACAAAAAAGGTAAAAATAGAGCGGGCGTGCTTAAACATTTTGGCAATTTGGGGCGTGTTTTTGACCATCTTAATTATTGGGGGAGCGTTTGGGTCATTAAGGGCGTAAGGAGTGGCTATTTTTTTTAAATTTCAGCGCTTTTAGGCAGTGAAAAAATACTTTTTTTGAGTTGGCATCACCGTCGTCAGTTACGAAACATTTGCAAAAATAAATTCAAACGCAGATATCTCCATATCTAAACAATAGGCAAAGTTTATTTTCCGGTTTTATTTCTTCCTTATTGCATATAAAGCGCACAAAAATTGAAGTGATTTTTGCATAATATGCGATTTAAATGGATCGTTGGTCATGGCTGTCAATCTCACAAAATTCAGATAGATAGATAGATAGATAGATAGATAGATAGATAGATAGATAGATGGATAGATTAGTTCAGGGGAGGGCCAGTTGGCACGGGCATACAATTTGGAGTGAAGTTACTCTCCTGATAGAATCAAAGGGATCCCTTTGGTATAGAATATTGATATCGTACACGTACATACACGTGCATAAATCATATGTATTAAGCATTGATTACAAAAACATTTAATGAACAATTAGAAATTGGGCTTGCATTTCCAATTTGGCCTGGGCCTATTATCAGCTTTGCATGGGCCTGTAGGTAGGTAGGTAGATAGATAGATAGATAGATAGATAGATAGATATTTGGTTGTTCAAAAAGGAAGAGTAATGTCGCGTTTTTTCGGAGAGAGAATAGATAAAGGCTCGATGATGGGAAAGTGTGGCAAAACTTACGTCCCGTTTAAAAATAGACGATAACAACCTATCATAATTAATAAAGCGTTTTTTATTCAACTTTTTAGATTTTAGCAAATCCAGACTGGCCAAAACACAAAAGGGTCTTTAAATGATACATTTTATTAACCCTATTCTATCAGTAACACTTGCTCAGATCCATAATGCGCTCTCTTCCTGATTGACTCAATGTGCTGCATACAGCTTGAGTGCTAAAACTTGCTTTTCCTCAAAATTCACTAAATCCTGCTTTTTCATTTTCGCTAAGTTCTGGGTTCGTTTTTTGTTTTTTTGTTTTTTTCATTTTTTCCCTACCGACGGGAATATTTGATACTTTAGCGCAAAAAATTGGCGGAAGCAAAGTGAGAGAGTTGAGGAGTAGCTGTAAAATCAGTGGACAGTGATTTGTAAAGCTGACACTTTGCCTACGAAAACTGCGTTCAAATGCAGCCAATGCTTGGACATAATCATGATTATTGTTTAATATACCTCCTATCGCAATAATTTGCCGCGTTTCAATCTATATTTGTGATGATTGGTCACTTATGGAAGTAAAACATGGAATCTGACCGAAAGATTGACCGCCAAAATCGAAATCATGCAACGTTTACAAGAGGGATTTATGCTCAATATAACTTTGAGGATCACAAGACAGCCATAATGAACACATTATTTCTTTTCCCTTTTGTTGGGTGGTGATCACTAAGAAAATTCCGAATTTTCAATAAGTAACAAACAAGCCTGAACACAGCTGAACACAAATTGAGGTACCAATTTATGATGAACTTACATTGTAGATTGTACCACCAGACCTTTGAGGGGATATATATTTTTTTCTTAATTCTGGGCTTTTTTAATGATGACAGCCAAACAAAAGTTTTTCTTGTTGATTTTAATTGCATCTTAACTCAGATCCTCAATGTTCAGCCTGATTAAGCATACCAGCTAATCTTGACGACCAAGCTATGAGACCAGTGAGGTTGGCAGAAGATCGAATCCAACTTTTAAACCTACCCTCCATTCTTCCCCCATGCGATGTGCACATAAGAGGCTCAACATTTTGAACGAGTTCAGCGACGCCCACGATAGAGAGGTTCGGCAGATCTTGGGGAAAGTAAATGTATAACAACGGACGTTAAAGGGTTAACGATGATAATCTTTGGCAGCCATGTTATCTTTTTATTTATTTTTTCATTAGATGAAGCCTTGTCAACCATTGTTATCATTCATTTTTCTAGTACTTTCTCTTTTCTTAAATTGTAGTTGCTTTTTATCTTTGAGAAATTAGTATATTGGATACTTGGGATCCGTAAGAAAGGAGGGGATGATATAATCTCGAATTTTATGAGATGAATCATTGTCAATCATTATCAAATTTATTCAGTAATTCGTACGTCTCAATTTCAGTTGCTTTTCGTCAAAACTACCCAGCCTGCCATCCTACGACAATTGGTAAAAAGCCAGGATTTGAAACAATAAATTTACGGCAAAACTCGAAAACACATTGTCTTCACATCGAGAAGATTACCTGGAGCGACAAGATCAAATTTAACAATATAAACTTATTCCTTATTTTCACTCAATTGTCTGGTGCTGCCACATTCATTTTTTGTTTATGTGCACTACTAGTATTAATATCTAAAATTCTTGAATTCTATCGGATGAAGTATGGCAAAACATTATCAATATATATATATATATATATATATATATATATATATATAGAGAGAGAGAGAGAGAGAGAGAGAGAGATAGGGAGAGAGAGAGAGAGCTATAAGCACTAAACATTAAAAAAAACTTTTTAAAAGATTTTTGTGCCACTTCAGTCACCTACTACCCAATATCTGTATATCTTATTTATGGATTTTTCTTCAGAGTCTTTTCTGTTTTACATATGCTTTCTTATTATGGCGCAATTTGTAAATTTTCTCTTGTTGGGATCATAAGTTGTTTACGATGATGGTTTAAAAACAAAACAGTTATATTAACATGGCACATCAGCAGTGTTGATCGAACACCAACTCTCTTTCTCTCTCTCTCTCTCTCTCTCTCTCTCTCTCTCTCTCTCAGTTATATATATATATATATTATTATTATTATTATTATTATTATTATTATTATTATTATTATCATTAAGAAATGGATTCATAATCCAACTGAAATAATTGTAGAGCCAAGTTATAAAACGCATTTATAAGTATATGTGTGTGTGTGTGTGTGTGTGTGTAAATGTGTGTGTGTGTGTGTGTGTGTTAATGTACGTGTACGCACACACGTAAGAAATTAAGAAGATGAATCAGCCATTAAAGTATAAGAGACTGGTGAAAAATTCCCGGTTTCCATTGAAAGCGTCGGCTTGGTGATCTTTGTAAGTTGCAAATTTGATTGAGACCAGGACTTTATTCTCACATTTTTATGACAATGATATATATATATATATATACGCTATATATGTATATAGTATCACCCATAAACAAATGGAATTTTTTATGGAAATGTAATTTTTTTTTAAAAACATAGGTTTTTATTTCTTTTGGAACATTATACAATCAAAATGGACATTCATAACCAAACTCTACAGCATAGGAATTCTGTTACTCAAGATATTTTTTAGGGGGAACTCATTTTTGGATGGCAGCATATTCATGTTTTTGGCAGCATAGTTTCAATGCTGTTTCCCAAGGCAGTGTTGCCAATATTTTTTTTCCAAGTTGTAGAATTTAGGAATCACTCTCATCTTACTTACACCAAATAAATCATCTGAAAAGGCAACATCGGAATTCGAAATTTTTAAGAAAACGATTTAATCTAAATTGGATAGAAGCCAGAGTTAGGAATGATGGAGTATCCATATTATTGTAGGGTTGTTTGGCTGCCTTCTATACAAGAGGCCTTGATCACAGGAAAAACGGGAATCACGAAATCAAAGAATTACCAAGAGAATTTTGAGAAAAAGGTGTCACTGAGTATGAGAAAACAAGGTTTGGTACAAAGATCATGGATGCTTCGTCACGATAAAAACCAAAAGCACACATCAAAGAGCCTCAGAAATGGTTAAAAAGGAAATAATAAACTATTTCAAACTGGACGACAATGAGTTCTTATTTGTATCCAAATGAAAATATTTTGAAGGTGTGGAAATCTTGAATGATGGTTTCAACACGCGCCATGGATCGTAGGAATCCTGCAAACATTCAAGAACTTTAACAATTCGCAAAGGCGAGTCGAAGGAACTACTAGCTGACTGGTGTAAGAAGCTAATAGATGCCTACACGTTTGGAGGTAGACTTCAACACCAAGTCATATTTTCCATTTCTTTTTTGAAGTTTCAATGAGTGAGTTTAAAAGTAATGATTTTTTGTTCAATTACTTTGGATATCCTATTGATATATTTTACAAGTACAAATTTGGTAGATTTATTTCCGAAGATATTGTATAGGTTATGCAAAAAGTTCAAGAGTGCCAATCGTGACCAGCGCTGTATATCTATGCATATTTCTATATGCATATATATATATACATATATATATATGCATGGCAGTAAGTGTGTATTCTATATTCATGTATGGATGAGAATATGATTGTATGTGTATATTTATACGGACACGTGTACATAATAATATGTATATATTACTCCGAATCGGCCCAAATGGCTAATTGGCGAAGTTTTAACATTTTTTTTTTTTTTTGATAAAAGGATCAAAATGAGGATAAAACAAGTAATTTTATGACCAAGGCTTTACGTTATGAATGTTAGTGTTCTTTTGTGGGGGATGGGGGTACGAAAAATAAGTAGTTTCCGCCAATTAGGCAATTTTGCCGATCCCACAAATCATATATATGTCTATATGTGTATTTGTTCACTTGTATATATATATATATATATATATATATATATATATATATATATATATATATATATATATATATGATTGTACGTAGGAGAGTATACATATATGAATTTGCGTGAACGTATACATATTCATCTATGCGCATCACTCATGTATGTGTGTGCGTCCGTGTCTCTTCGTTTGTGTGCACGTCTGTGTTCTGTGTGTGAGTTGTGCGTGCGTGCGTGCGTGCGTGCGTGCACGCGCGCGTTTGTTTAGTCTTGGCCTTTGGAATGCTGATAGATGTCATTTTGACATCCAGCTTCAATCTGCAAACATTATGCTTTCTGATGTTGGATATGCTATAAGAAGCCAAACTAAAACATAGCTCGTTGGTTGGTTTCTTTGAACAGATCCCAAAATAAATACGGTGAGGTACCAAATTATTGTCTTTTCATTCTTCTTCGTCACAGTCATGGAGAAGAAGAAAATATTGACAATATTTTCTTCCGCTCTAACGTTTCAAATATGACTTTGGAAAAATACCAATGGGAATATATATATATATATATATACATATATATATATATATACATACATATATATATATATATATATATATATATATATATATATATATATATATATATATATATATGTATATTACGCTTTCGAGGGCGAGTGATACATTAATCGTGTATTGACGGGAGATTATCTTGAAAAACTTTCTATATAATATAACATAATTTATAATCATATATAAATAAATGTATGTGCGTGTTTGTGTATTTGGATAGTTTAAACAGCATGTCATATATATATATATTAAGTAGCACCTCATACACATACGTAAATGTTTTTGTGAACAATTGGTTTGTATGCTATAAATGAAATAAACTAATAAATAGAAACAGGAAAATCCTGAGTGTAAGATTTTTTAAAGGATAAATTAAATGCTTCCAGACTGAAAAAAGTTCTATAACAATTAGACGTTTTTCAGCAACATCTTCAGTGCGTAAAGCTGAAAGATTTCCAGACTATATATAAATATATATATGAAGATGATATCATAAGTTGGTTTGCATGCAGTCCGAAATTAAGACCGACACAAAGAATTCAATATCCAGATACGTGAACACTCAATTAAAGTGACACGAACACCTAATCAAGCCTGATATTATACTTATTGATCCCTCGTCGTCAACTACGTTACAGGGTAACGTACGTAACAAATAACTAGCATACTCGAAGAAAACGGAGACATAACAACAGACTAAGACAGAATTGTCGAACGCGCCCAATAAGTCTACCAGGAACTCTACTTTTCAAGACACAGACAACAAAACAAGGAACAGGATACGCAAGACGCAGACGATCAGCCTGAAGACTTCCCAGAAGTTACACCATGGGAGGTAAAACAAACCATCGAACAAACCAAAAAAGGAAAAGCCCCTAGACCAGATAATATCACCATCGTGACGATGGAGTGACGAACTAGACAAATTCAGAAAATACTGGCTCTGCAACGCCCACGATAGAGAGATATGGTGAATACTAGGGACGATCTGTGTCAAACAACGGACGATAAATGACTGATGATGACGTAAGTGAGATTTTTGTTCCAAAAAATTTGATATGGAGTATAAAATAACATCAATAAATAATAATGCATAATACACTATGATAATCCCCCATATAAGATATCAGACTTCATGTATTATGATACGACCCTAAAAATAATAAAATGAAGCTATATATTAAAATCATAGTTTATGGGGAGGTGATGTTAGATCAACACTGCAGGAGTGCCATGGTAATATAACTGTTCTGTTTTTAAATCCCTGGAACTATTACATGGTAAAGAACTGATGACCCAAACAAGAAAAATTCGCACATAATGCTATATTATCTAATTCTAATAAATAAATCATATTAAAAAAAATTACATGAATTACTTTAACAGATTTGGGGAAATAATTGACTGAAATGACATAAATTTTAGAAATCATTTTTTTATATATTTATTGTTTGATGCTGTAAAGCCTTCTAGACACTACACACGCACACACATACACATACACACACACACACACACACATATATATATATATATATATATATATATATATATATATATATATATATATATATATATGGTGACGCGGACAAGGTTTACGTTGTTGAGTTTACTGTTCCTTTTACGGAAAATGTTGACTTGGCTGGCAAAATATGAAGATCTGCTTGAAAACTCAAGGAGACATGACTGGATAACAAATATACTTCCGATACGTGTGGGATGTCGGTTTTTTTTAAGGTCAAGTCGATTTCAGTATAGGGGGACAACATTCATCATCATCAGTCTTTTAATGTCCATCGTTGGACATAGAACTTCCCCAGGATTCGCCACACTTCTCTATCATGGGCGTCACGGAGCCAGTACTTTCTGAATTTGTCCAGCTCGTCTCTAATATTCTGCCGGCCTCGGTTGTGCATGTAATCTCTGGGGATCTATGTCATGAGTCACGATGTCAATCGGTTGTCTGCCATTCTTGTAACACGGCCAGCCCACCGCCATTTGAGATTTTTGATGGATTCTATGATGTCCCTGACTCTTGTCTTTTCCCAGATGTACTGTGCTGTCTTGTGGTCCCTCCATGTGAGGCCCAGTATAATTCTTTCATGTGCACGTTGCATGGTTCTGAATTTGCGGATCTGTCTCTTGGTTAAGTTTCATGTTTCAGCTCCATAAGTGACTATTGGGAAGATGCGTTGGTTATACACCCTTCTTTTTAGGATTAATGGGATCTTCTTATTTTTGAAGGTTGAGCTTGCTCTGCCAAAGGCTTGCCATCCTAGTGTGATTCTCTGCTTGATTTCTTCTTTATTGGAGGGTCTCATGGAGAGTCGTTGTCCTAAACATTGGGATGTCTCTATTAGAAATAAGAAGTCCATAAAATAGCTCCATCATCAACCAGAGTCTGAGCCAAGCAATATAGAAGTACATCGGTTCAGTGAAAAGGTCGAAGCGACTTTACAAAGAAGACTACCATTCCAAGGAGATTCATGAATCACCGCGACCTATAAATGCTCTGGTTGAGGTAAAATTAAGTGACCTATATGAAAATCTTAACTGTATGGTTTGAATCATAAATTTATGATTTCTTTCTTTAATAGTTTATCGAGTCACTCATTAGGGTGATCAATTAAAATAAATTGTAAAAACAGATGATCTATGAATAAGTCACTTTTCTTATCTTTTGGGGCTAAGATCACTGAAAGGCATAAATTTTCAACAACAAAAAACAAGCCTTAATGATGCAGATGGACACAAAGTAAGGGACCATTTTGGCATAAACTTTGATAATTAATTGAACCCCCAAATAAAAAATCTATTTAGGAGGAGTTGATAAACACAAAGAAAGATTCCCTTGCTCATTGAGGGATGTGTGCACAAGATTTCAAGTTTCTTCTGTGGACGATCAGGGCTGGACGAAATCCGGATTGATACATAAACACACATCAATGTTGCATGAATGAGTGCATGAATAACCTAAACCCAGGAACACTGGTTAAACCAGTCTGCTGTGGCTAGCGGTGATTAACTATGAAAATCACAAATCTGATATCCTTAGAAAAGGTACTGGATGTGACAGAAAATGTCGAGGATAAGAACAATATACCTCAAATGAATAAATACCAGATTTTGTTCAGAATCATTTCCAGGTCTTTTGCATGAGATCAATTGGGTCTTCAAGCAAGATATGGCATAAATGAAGTAAACCTGAGCCAGGAGATTCCAACCCTGAAGAGCATCTCCAATCTATCTAAAAGGACAGGGTTGTGGGTGGCCCTAACACCTAAATAACACTAGCGACACGGACTGGCCAAATATTATCTTTGCCTACACAAATGCGTGTGGGATTCTACATTAAGCCGACTTCGTATCAAATTTTGCCTTGCTGTTGGTAGGTAAATTCTGGAATCAGTCGAGTCTCAACCGACACCAGACAAGACACGGCACGAAGAAAGCAAGCCTAGTCCCTGGAGATTCCAGCTCCGTAGCACGACCTTCCAATCTCACTAAAAGGGGAAACGACTTGTTGTTACCCTGGCGACTCCTTGACATGGGCTTCAGTGACTGGGTAATTTTTTTCTCTACTTTACTGACTTTGTGTTGTATCTGCTGTCACGAAAAAGCGAGTAAATCACACACATGATGGATTCAGCATCCATCAGAGGATAGTCAGATGGTTAAGAGTCTAAAACGTAATGACAACCTGGGGAGGATACCCGTCAGATAGAATATCATGTGCAGTAAACGCTCACTATGATGTATTTCGGCTTTAACGATCTCATGCATCCACCCGAACTGACATTTACCGAACGAAGTTCGATAAACGCAATGAACACGTCGACCATAACGTACTTCCAGCTTATTTACCGACATATTTTGTTCACATCTTTTTAAAAGAATTGAAGAAGGAAAGAATAACATAACTTTATTTCATATGGAAAGTTAACATCGACATGTGTTGTTTTGGGGTTTGTTTTTTTTTTTTTTGCTTTGCATTGTTTTATTTTGGTATTTTTTAGTTCATATACTTAGTTTATTCTCATTGTATTCGTTTACAAGATATTGTTTTCTGACGATCAGACCGAAGATTTCCCAGAAGTTACACCATGGGGGAGGGTAAAACAAACCATCAAACAAACCAAAGGTGAAAACCGACGTAAGTTACCATTATGCAGCTAACTGTTGAGTTTACTTCTTATTTACCAACGAGGGAAACCATCGGATATCACGAACTTACGGCTTTAACGGCAAACCCGTCCACCTAAATAGATCATCATCATCATCATCATCATCATCATCATCATCATCATCAGTCTTTCAAAGTCCGTTGGTGGCCCTAGACTTTCCCCAGGATTTGCCACACTGTCGTGTGCGTTGCGGAGCAGGTATTTTCTGAATTTGTCAAAGTTGTCTCTCCATCTAAAACTCTGCTGGCTTTTGTTGCGCCTGATGATCTATGTCGTGAGTCGCGATGACCATCAGTTATCCACCATTCTTGCAACATTGCCAGCCCACTGCCATTTGAGATTTCTAATGGATTCTATGATGTCCCTGACTCCTGTCTTCTTCCAGATGTACTGTGCTGTCTTGTGGTCTTTCCACGTTATGCCAATCATAATTCTTTCATTTGCATGTTGTATGGTTCTCAATTTGTGGTTCTGTCTCTTGGTTAGGTTCCATGTTTCAGCTTCATAAGTGACCATTGGGAGGATGCATTAGTATTGTACTAGCTGAAAATAACCACTCTCCAGGCAGCAATCCCCAGCTATATGGAGCTGTAAAACATGAGACTCACAGTTTTCCGGCCGATGGTTCCATTTGGCTTGGTAGATCAGCCCAGAGGATGGGGTATTTTCAGCAACTGTTATTAATTTTTTTTTCTTTTTGTATGATATTTTATAATATTTGAATAGCAAATAAGTAATTTTATGTGCTTTATGGTGGTAAATAGTAGTAAAAATTAATACAATGTGCTTTGGTAAAAAATCAGTTTTGTTTACATTGCAGTTTCCGTAGACAAATGTTTTTTCAACAATACAATATTATATGAATACTAAAAGCTGTCGCAATAAATATTGTGAATGCAAAAAAAGTGAATAATAATTTTGACTTGCTTAGTTTTAGTTTTGAAATTTTTTAAAAAAGTATAATAATAGAGCCATTTTAGAATTCTGTACTTGAAATCGTTCAATGTTACTTCTTGTGCAATCATAAAAATGCGTTCTTCAGCTTAAAAAAATCACAGGATTCTTTGGGAAGTATAGTTTATAACCATCTAAAGTGGAATGTCTAAAGCCTATAACCGTTTTTCGGGATGGGGGCACAGTTTTGAGGGAGAAACATGGTGACATAGAA
Source organism: Thysanoteuthis rhombus (assembly GCA_963457665.1). Lineage (NCBI taxonomy): Eukaryota > Metazoa > Mollusca > Cephalopoda > Oegopsida > Thysanoteuthidae > Thysanoteuthis > Thysanoteuthis major. The sequence goes on from OY735213.1 coordinate 55,053,732, forward strand.
ATTAAGCAAATCTTTCTTTTTTTTTTAATCAGATGAGAGGATTGATTTATTCGTACTATTGCTCTGATATTGGTTATAATAGATGCTGTTATAAACACAACTTATCGGGGTTAGTTTTCGGATAAGAGTTACCGTTATTCTGGGATTGGTTTTAGGGTTAGGGTAAGTTATGGGTTAAGGTTTTCAGCTTAGGTTTGTGGTTGCAAGTAAGAACAATCATCTTTTTCATGAATATAAAATTAAAAAGAATATACACGAGCGACTAGCAATAAAAATTTGTTGAACATTTTTTTCCTCTGACACATCAGATATCCACATACCCTACGTTATGGTTTTGAAAAATGCTTACTGTTACGTGCTACCCGAACCTAAAACAATATTCATCACAACCAAAAACAAACACTGCAACAAAACCTTATATCCTTTGTTATTAGATCTAATAAAATGCAGTTTTAAAGGTTCAAATTTTTTGCGTTCGTTCATTCTGTGATACGTTTGTAGTGGTGGTGTAATCGCTTACCCCTCTTTGATACTTTAGTTTACAAACCTTAGGCGAACATTTACCATTTTCTTCTTATTTTCAGGTATATTTGTATTTGTTAATTCTTGCGATATTGAGTTCCTGTGATGCCGTTCCTACTTGTTCATATTGATCCAGAGTATATGTTGATTTCAATACCTGATTCATAGATTGAACTCATGATCACTGGGCAACCGTAATAATTGACTCAGTACTTATATTTACAGCTACCGTTTCGAGAGTCAGGTGGTTTAATTTGGAGCCTTCGAATCTAATATTAGAAACTGTCAAAAACTGTCGTCATAAGTTTCTGCAGTTTTTAAGTCGTTCTGATTGACTATTTATGTTGTTGATATACATATACAAATGCATGCATGTATTACACACCAATGGAGATAGAACGCTAAAAATCTAAATATTTACTCCTTACTATGTCTACAAGAAGCATTGTTTTTTTCTGGTTAGCCCTTTCCAATAGGTTTTCACTGGTGTTCAGTTTGCAATGTAAGTTTATGCTTAATCAATTCCTTGTTTAGTGTGTGCCTGTTTTTCGATAATTCAAAATTAATTGTGTATACTGCCCAACGAAGGGCGAGTGAAGTAATATATTCATTGATCATCCCTTCCTCCATTGTTTTAATTGATCACCCCCAACCGGGCATGCTGCTCATGTGTTCCATTGGGTGACTATCTCTTTTTTTTCTGTCAACAGACTTTTGTATTTGCATCAAATCCTCCAGCGTTTCTCTAATAAATGTAAAGAAAAAATCCATTCCCTTGAGTTAAAAACTGATAGCTTAGTATCAATATTCAGACCACATATGCTAATTGTTTCGGACACCGTTTATCTTCGTGTATACTGTATTGGGAGCTTGTAATGGTCACCTTAGTATAAACCCAATTTGTGACAATGTATAGATTTTAAAAGTTCCTCCAAACCCATAATTTCATAGATTATGATATAAACATTGGGTTTAAAGACTTCTAGGGTGGCAGTACTGATTCCAGTGCTGTAATCCCGCATTTAAGAACATGGGCGATATTACAACACTTCAAATGATAGGTTGTAGTTCCGGTCAGTCAGTTCCATTATGTTGACTACTTCAAGTTTTGGGACTTAAAACATTTTGTAGGATAAATTCATTCAAGCTTTCCGTAGATGGGGTCTTATTTAACGGGACTATTATGATGTTCATGTTCTCAGTGATTTTAAGTCATTGACTCATATACTTCATTTATTAGGGTCGGCCTATTTATATTTTGAAGGTCGTCTTTATGAATGTGGGTAAAAACCCTCAAAAGAAATATCAACACAAATACGGTATATGATTAGCAGTTTGAAACAATCAATTCAATTCTCTGAGTTTCACTTTGTAATACGGCATCTTCATAGAGGGAATTGTTACTGTTTAACGACTTTCGTTAAACTGATCTAAGAAAGCGATCACTGTTAACTGTAGTGAGCGCAGAGATCCTGTAATTTCCGTTAAGTAACACTCCAGGACTGGCATCTTGAATGAATTAATCCTTTTTGAATTTTCCGTAATTTTACGTCCTCCAACTCCAGAAACATGGCCGGTACAACAAGTAGGACGGTAAGTCTTCTATGCAGAAGATAGCTTGATAAACCCATACATGAACCCGCCGGCTTTTCAAAAGTGTGTTTTACACCATTTCGTATTGACAAAAGACATACATTAGGATAGGTTTCCCCATCATCCGAAATGGCGTAAAGCGAAGAAGCATTTGCCATTAATTTACAAAGAAACATTTTTCAGCCTTTCCACCCATCCCAGAATAACTTCCTTCCACGTTTGTCTGTCTCGATGGTTAAGGTTCATTGTTGTTGGTGGCTGATGGGGGTGACTTGAAATACGACAGAACGCTTGACAGCTTAGCCACACTCATTATCCGATCGTAGTTTTTTTTCCTTTATTTCTATTTATAGGCACTTAATATCCTGAAAACCCACCCTAAACAAATGTACCCGTTCAGTTATTTAAAATCATTCTTTTTTTGCAATCAATGCAGCACTGTCACTGGGGGGAAAATCTCACACACGGTTATTGAGTGTGGGAACGCACAAAAGATTTCCATTTTTGAATTGATGGCGATTTCTTCTTCGCTTTACGGCTTACGGAAGTTTACATACGAACACTCTACTTTTAGATAGCGGGGCAACCTATGTAGATGGGTAATGTTTTTTGTTTGGTTGAAACGTGAGCGCTAACGGAGGAGCAAGCAGAAACTGTTAGCTTCAGAAATATTAATCAGGTGCAAAAACTTTTGTATTATTATATCAAAATCAATGTAGCCCCATAAATCACCCGACCAACCAGCCAAGTGAGCTACAGACTGTTCTGCTGAGGGGGGTAGCTGGGCGCTCCTGGTCACATTTTGGGGGATCACAACCTTGCATAAATAAACCACAATCTAAAAACATTTTCCAGATTATTTTTTCCCAAAAATTGTATTTTGATGTCTCTACGGTCATTTAGGACTGACCATGCCCTAATCATGCGCTAGTATTTTTTATATAATTTTAGATAAAAAAAATCTTTTTTTTTCCAAGATAAGTTCAGATAAGATATGTATATTTTTACGCTATTTTTTTTTTTTTTTAGATAATTTTAGATAAGCCTCTAGATAACTTTATATAATTATTTTGATAATTTTAAATAATTTCTTCAGATGATTTTAGATAATTCTTTAGATAATTGGTTCTGGCGGCTTACTGTGATTCATTTGTGTGAAGTACTGATATCTTATGCTATCATCAGATAATTTATCTTAAACGATTTGAATGAATAACTGAATGGTAATTATGCATATAATATCCAGATTCTATTGTCTATAACTTTACGGAGAGTCATTAACATACCAACTTTTGTTCGGATAATCTAATCTCTTCTTCGCATCTTTAATGCTGACATAACGTTTAGGCTGATTCATTCATGCAACAAAAAAAAAAACAAGAACGGAATTCTAATGATGTGTCCACGTACCACTGAAAGAGAAACTGCAGATAAGGGGGAGAGATCATTAAATAAGAAACCGCGAATAAGGGGCAGAGATCACTCAATGGGAAACCGCGGATAAGGGGATAGATCATTGGAAGAGAAACTGTGGATAAGGGTAAGATCACAGAATTGGGAAACTGAAAAAAAGGGAAGGTGCTTTAAAAAGTGAACTGCAGACTGGAGGGACACTGAAGTATGAACCGTGGATAACGAGGTCACAGACATAAAAACCCGTGGATAAGGGGCCTGCTGAAGGGGGAAATATAAATTACATCTAAAATAAACAATTTCAATCTATAATTCCATGCTTGTGGATATTGATAATGTAATTTTATATCTATCTCAAGAATTGATTTGAAAACAATGTTATAACTATTTGATGAGGAAAAAAAATAGCATACCACTGAAAGGAAAACCGCTGATATTTTTTACAGTTCAGGACAAATTTTAAGAAGTCACTCGCAACCTTGGTGGAACGTGAGATTTTTGTTTAAAAGTCTTTAAATTAATTCATGGCATCAAAACATGAAGGCGAAAATACCTGAGAAAAACAGGAACATAGATAAAAAAAAGAATAAACGACGCCAGTCAACTGGAGACAGACTAAGTGAGTTATAGAGATGTTGGACACACCTAAAAATGGTATTAAAAAAGATTAATGTTTAAATTTCATGTTTGATACCACCGGAGAAAGAGACCACTGAAGGAAACTCTTTCATTGCAGATTTACATGTATGTGAAGAAAGCCGGAGAATAAATCGGCCTAAGTGTTGTGTCATCATCAAATATGTAAAGATGTAATTAGATTGTTCCAACAAAAGTTGATATACAATCCGATTCTGTCAATTACAGTTTCCTGACCAACGACAATCTTTTTAGCCGATTTTCAATACACAACAAGTAGTTCACCAAAACAACAAATTCTAGGTCAGAAATTTCAAATTTGTTGATTGAATTATCAAATTCGACTTTTAACCACTACTGTCACTACAGTGATTTCCATTCATTCAAAGTCCGCTCTAAGGCGTTCACGGTTTGCTTTGAGTGGATAGCGCCATGATTACCTTATAATCGCATTTTTGATTATTATATTAGTTTTTCCCCAAAACCAACATCCACCAAGAGTGGAGTGGCTTCTTACAAATTCTTCTGTAAGGTGTGGGCTTACATCTACCTTTTGTATCCTTGAGCTACGCCTCTGCCTCTGAAGTTGATATTCATCGTTTATCATAAATTTTCAAGCAGAACATATTAAAACATATCTATATATTATCTGTATTTATTCACGCATTAAATGCGTAATGGGAAATTTTAAATCTGTTTACTTCATGTGTTTGAAATTTTCGACCAAAACCGTCACCGAAATAGTCAACGTAGGTTTCTTCAGTTTTTAAGTCAGTCAGATCTAGCTGGCTTGCTGGCTATGTATGTATCACGCGTATATGCCACGCTAATGAAACACGTGGGCTGTCCATTCAAACATTTTTTCCTCATTATATCAAGAAAAGCGTTTTCTAACAACACACAATAGGCTTCCAGTGTGGGTTGGGGGTCAACTTGCAGTGTAAGCTTATGCTAAATTGGTCCCTTAATTTGTGTCATATGTTTTTTTTATTACATATAGTTCTTTAAATTCTACATTTTATTACGTCATTAGAACATGAATCAAATTCTATTTTACTATGTCAGTGACGTCCCTTGGTGTGACAGAAGATATCTGCTCATTGCTAATAATTATGCGTGGATATTTTTTTCATTCGAGTTCCCTCGTCTTTGCTGTCCTCGGTTTGTTTTTGCCACACACTTCAGCCGCTGTACCCTCCAGCCTTCGTTCAGTTGGAATTTCAAGGACAAGATGTTTTTAATATTATACATTGATCTATTTGGAATAATTTCCGCATATTAGTTGTTTTTACAGCAACGCTTCGACTGCTGTACTCTCCAACTTTCTTTCTAACTGAATTTACCAGGTGAGGTGTTGTTAGAAACCGTCCACATAGGTTTCTTCAGATTTCAAGTTGGTCTGGCTGGCTATATATATATATATATATATATATATATATATCATGTATAGGCCACATCAATGGAGTTACAGGGCTGAAATTTTCAATATCTACTCCTTATTATATCTTTCTAATTATGTTTTTTGTTTGTTTTTCAAAATTTCCACAATACTTTTTGAGAAAGGAACCTTCCTCTGAAAAAGTATTGATGGGGATTTTGCAAGCTGAACCCAGTTTGCAATGTAAGTTCATGCTAAATTGATTCCTCAGTTTGTGACCGTTTGCTTTTTGAAAAATCAGACTTTTCAATGATGAATACCTAGCAAAAGCCGGGAGAGGTAATATTTATTGATCACCCACTTTTCCAATATTTCTTATTGACTACCTCAAACACAGCATGCTGCCAAAAGACGTTGGTTGCCCGACAGTTTCCATTGAGTGACTAACCAGACCTTGTTGCTATGATACACTGAAACATTCGGACCAGATTCCTCACCTTGTTTCTTTTTCATTATAAAGTTTCACCCTTCCTCGGTCGTCGGTCGCAATCAGTAACTTTTCGGGGAAAGTCAGATGGAAATCTACACTTACAGTTATGTTGCTCTTTTTCCTTTACCTGTCATGTCCAGTGCCCTTCCAGGAGTATTTCCCAAATTGTGGCCGTCAGTCCTTTTTTTGCAATACATATCTGAGTTGCTATCTAGGTATACGGACTAGACACACGAATTCTAGGGAATGTCACATGTTTTTTGGTCTCGTAGGAGAGAAATCGGTGCATCGAATCTATTATAACAAATAAACGAAAAAGTGTTTATTTCTAAATTGCTTTGAGAAATTAAACTTGGATTTTAACTAGTAGTGGTGGAGACACAATTAGAAATCGTCAACCAGAACTGTCACTAGAATTTTTTAAATAGATTTCTCACAGTTTTTAAGCTGGTCTGGCTGACTGGATATGTATGTATATATGAATTTATTACGCGTACAGCTCCTAGAGCTAGAGGGATGAAAAGTTCAGCATTCACTCTTTATCGTGTCCACAAAAAAATCATCTTTTTTTTAAAATTCTTCCAAAAAGTAGTTTTTCAGTGGGTGGCTCGATTTGAAATATAGGCTTATACTTAATAAATCCCTCAATTAGTGATCACTGCCCAACAAAAGGCGATAGAAGTAACTTATCCATTGATCACCCTTTTTTCAAAATTTTCAATTGATCACCCTCAACATGGCATGCTGTTAATAGAAGTTGGCCATATGGTGGTTTCTATAAAGTGACTAGCAAGGCTTTTTTTTTCTTTATACTATCAGAATGAATCACTGGAAAGTTCATATTAGACTGGTTGTGACTTTCTTATGTTTGGAAGAATTAGACTACTTGATTTTCTGTGGCAAACATAGAAATTAATTTCTCTCGGGGACAGTTCCAGGAATAGACATAAAACCCATCAACTGTGGGGGATGGAAATTTTCGTCACTGCAGTTTTATGGCTAATTTTTACCTTGCAATGAATTACTTGCATTGGACGAGGGCTTTTATCTCGCAATCGATAACTATTACACTTTCCACCTTTCACAGTTAATGGGTTACTGAGAAATTATATTAATATCATCTTTTTGCCGAATATAACCATGCGAATATGTGTCAAGCAAATTTCCGCTTTGTTCTGATTGATTGCAACTCAGTTTTATTTATGATTCGGGCAATGGATTACTTTCACTGGACAAGGGCTTTTATCTTGCAATGGATAACTATTACTCTTGCCACCTTCCACAATTAATGGTTCATTTCGGAAATGCACGTACCGGGTTTTGTCTATTTCTACGACCGACACCTTCGCATAAAACGTCGAAAAACTACAATTAGACTTTTTATATGCATGAACACGGCCCGCTAAACAAAAATGTTTGTTATTTTTGGCATCCATTAAATACCCCGACGACAGCTTTTTCTATTCGAAGAAAAAAAGTCATGTTGAGACGAAAATAAACGCGCCAAATTATTTGAGGAAAGCATAAAAATGTTGCTCTCACTTTGTCTGATTAACATGCAGTTTTATATTTTATTTTTAGTAATACAGAAACGGTTACACCCTAGAAGAGCTAGTCACAAAGGAGCTGTTTACGAAAGAGCTTCTACAAAAGAACCAAGATCCTAAATTATGTAGGCCATATGGAATAATAATAATAATAATAATAATAATAATAATAATAATAATAATAATAATAATAATAATAATGTGAACCACAGCACTGGCACAATGAGCAAGAGAAGAGATGTTGGCTGAAGATCTGAGGAGACTTATGGTCACTCAGCCCTCAGCGATGACCACTGGGCAACCGGTGTGAAACTGTAAACCACAGTATTACTGTGGAGAGGAGGGCTGGAGACTTGAGGAGACTTGCTGTCACTCAACCTCCAGCGTTAACCACCAGGCAACTGGTGTGAGATTGCAAAATAATAATAATAATAATAATAATAATAATAATTATAATAATAATAATAATAATAATATTTGGAGCTGTAGCGCTTCCTTACCTTTCAAATGAGGTTTTATCAATTGTCTCCTAGCGATTTCTATATTTAACTTCAGCTCATCTAAAGTATTATCAATAGTGACCTAGCTTTCTCGGTGCTTTGCTCAAATAAAGTACTATCAATTGTCCTCTAGCTCTTTTGTCTTAGTTTTTAGTTGCTAGTTTTGTGGCTAGCTCTTAGTGAGTCCCCTACGCTGAAATGCGTGTTCATATTCTATCTCGGGCGCTTGGCTTAGAGTGATGAGTTGCAAGTTATTTTCGCCGGGCACTACAATTGTTAGGAGTTCGATCCGCAATGCGATGATCAGAAAGCTAAACTCACCAATTGTTCGAGCTATTGTGAGTTAATCCCCTTTGTTTTCCTCACAGTACTGAATCGAATGAGATCTCAGATGAGAAGTATCGGCTTGAAAATCCCTCGACGAATCAGTGAGTTCAATCCTTACCAGATGCCTAACGATTGTGGTCTTGTATCAGTCAGGATTTGTGCTGAATTTAATCCTCTCCAAACGTTTGAGATGCTAGAATTAAGGTTTGACAGAAGGGATAAAACCATACATCAACACATATATGGTGCCGGAAAAATAGGTATTACGTAAATGGGTACTATAAGAGATCAGTGAACAAAAAAAAACAAAACAAATCGTTTGTAACCTTGCATATATATATATAGAGAGAGAGAGACAGAGAGAGACAGAGACAGAGACAGATAGACAGACAGACAGATAGATAGATAGATAGTTGATGTTCGATCCCAGATGAGGTTAGTACTCCGAATATTGATTTTCTAGGCAAGTCAACCCACCCCAACATAATATCCTTACCCACTATATTCCCCCAATTCGGTCCTGTGTCGCACTGTAAATAAGTTCTCAGAAAGGAGAGTGGTCAATTTTTATTTCGCTTCTGGAAAAGGCGCGAATCCAATCCGCCTTGCTCTCTGACACATTGCCTGATACACTGAGATATTGTCTCGTCGCTGGCATTTCCTGTTTATATAGGTATCTTCAGTTTTCAAGATGGTTCGGTTGGCTGTCTATCTGGTTGAGTGGCTAAGTATATATCACGCGTACAGGCCACACCAAAGGGCTGACATTTTCAATATTTACTCCGTATTCCTAGGGAAACGGTTGTTTTTCTTAAATTCCAACTTGAAAATGTCTTTGGTTGAGGGATGCAATTAACAATGTAAGTTAATGGTAAATTGGTCCTTTAATTTGTATCTGCCCCTTTCTTGACAATTCAGACTTTTTTAGTGATCACTGCTTAACAAAAGGCGAAAGGCATAACTTATCCATCTTGCACACCTTTTTCTAATGTTTTTAACTGATCATCCCCTACATGACATACAGCCCAAATATGTTGATCATATAACGGTTTCTATTAAGTGACAAACGAGACCTGCTTTGTGTATAAGTAGATTCATATATAAAATTACTTACGTCTAAAATATATAAATAAGCTACTAGATTGGACCCGGGCTGCATCAGCTGGGATTTGAGATTCCCACAATGTGACGGTAAGCCAACAAATCTTGGTGACATCACCCTAGGTTTACGTAATGAAGAATAATCCCCGAAATTATACCTCACACCAAGTTTATGTCATCCTCTGATGAACGCTTTGTTGGGGGGCATTGCTTCTACTTTCAGGGCAGAATTTGTATCAAGTTATTCATATACAGGTCTGGTTTGTCACTCAGTAGAAACTGTTATGTGAGCAACGTCTTTTGGCAGCATGCCGTGTTAGGGGTTACCAATTTAAGAAAAGTGATCAATGGATAAGTTACTTCATCTGCCTTTCGTTTGATAATGATTGCTAAGAGAGTCGTAATTTGCAAAAAGCAAGCAGAAACAGGGGTTAATTTAGCATAACTGAACCCAAACAAATACCCAGGATGGGGGGGGGGGCGAAAAAATTCTAGACATAATAAGGAGTAAATGTTGAAATTTTCAGCCCTCTAGCTCATTTGGAACAACCTGTACGTGTGATACATACATGCAGACATTCATATATAGCCAGCCAGCTGGACTAATCTTAAAACTGAAGAAACCTATTAATATAGTTTTGGTGACAGTTTTGGTTGATGGTATATATATATATATATATATATATATATATATATATATATATATATATCATAAATTGCTATGTATTATGACTCATCCCAAAAGACCTTGTTACATGTTTTGAAATATGATTTATTTGAATTCCATTCTGACAAAAGGTATTTAACCTAGAGTTTGCTTTTTACAGCAATTCCCTACCCTCGCCAGACAGTCTTTTTTATTTGTAAAATCTAAATAAATTATTATACGTAATATGGATTATATACCTACATCAGGATACAGACGATCTTACCCACCACCGGACAAAATCCCCACCAGACAAAAAATAAGTATTTCTTTTGTAAATTTGAATGAATAATGTTTTTATGTGGTCATATTTTTTCAGTTCATACCATATGTCACAGGAAGAATAGAATTAGCAATATTTCAAATTTTTTCTATAGTAACCAATAAAATAAGCCGAAAAGATACCATGTTTTTCTTTCGCTTCTTCTATGGTTTCTTGTGGGAAAAAAAGAAGATTTTAACCTTTATATTCATTTTTTGTACACTTGACAAAGCAATATCATCTTTTCATTGATTATATTTCATAATGAACGAAAACTTCTCATCTTTGTTTTTAGGTACGTACATAATGGCGGTATTCGTTAGGTTTTTTGTCCGGTGGGGAATTTGTCATGGACCAATGTACATCATACTATATAATTCCTTGACCGGAAAGTTGATTCCATACATAAGAAGCGTTTAGTTTCAAGTAGCTTCTTTCGAAAGATCGACTTCGGGCGTATTATGACAGCTGTCATATCAGTGTCCATTAAAAAAATAAGTGTCAAAGTTGGCGAAATTTTGTTTGTAACATTAAAATGGAAGAAAATATCCGTACCTCACATAAATGAGTCACCGTAGCCCTCGTGTTCACCAGATGTAATTATCTAAAATATATCTAATATTATCTTTAAAAAAATTGATCAATCTAGAATTATCCTTAAATAATACCAGCACAAGACTTGAACACTGTTGGACCGAAATGCTCATATAGACCACAAGAAACACATTTTGGGGGAAAAAAACAAAACGTTTTTTGATGGAACCTAGTGGTGTACTCAATGCAAGTCTTCATGGTTGTAGCCCCCAAAAATGTGACTAACACACACAGAGAGGAGCAAAGAGAGAAGAATCTGTAACCCACTTGGCTGGTTGGTTGGACAAGCCATTTGTGGGATTACAATGTTTCGATAACCAACATTTTTGACATATGCTTTTTTATCATAGAAAATGATTAGCATCCGACTCAAATACAAATAATAGTTCGCACATTTCGTAAGCAAATTACTGCGCATGATCGAACGTGTCAAATGTGGTTCACGAAGTTTTATGCTGGAAATTTCTCGCTGAACAATGGCCTACTGCTGAGTAGACCCGTTGTGGATGACAGTAATCAAATCCACATAGTATCAATATATCAATATAAGCAAATTAGAAGGTTTACTTGTATATTTGTTTGTACAGTTGTACCTCTGTTTAGTCTGAGTCTTATTATAACCTCAGAATTATAACAGATTGGTCTATCTGAAATAGAATAACATAGCTAATACAATCATTGAACGGTTTTGATATAAGGTCGTCTGTTGTGACATAACAACAAAGAATGCGTGGAGGGGGCTTCATGTCTGATTACGCATTAAAATAGTTTGAATTGAGCTGAGAAAAAAGATTTAAATTAGGATTCTTCGATTATCATACATAATTTACCAAATAAAATAGCTCTAGACTCCTTAATGCCGACCCATACATTCGAAAATACGTTTGTTTTATTCTACAGCTATATGCTAGTTTGATGATAATCAAAGTTTGAATTATTCAAAACGTCCAAATCAAGCGTTGGAAATCATTAGCACTAGCTTGGTTTTGTTAGTCACTTTGACTTGTGGCTTCCACGTAAGGTAAGCAGAAAATAACTGCCCGGTCGTATTTCCGTGAGCGATTCACTACTGAAAAGTGAAGAAAATGTTCCGTTTCAACAACTAATTGTGACGGGTGATAAAAAAAATCTGATTCTTCAAAACAAGAAACTCATCAGATCGTAGAGCAATCAAAGGGATCAACTTCTAACCCCATTACAGACTAGTTATCATCCAAAGAAGATGATGCTGTGTACATTGTGGGATCGGAAAGTATATCTTTGATTGTTTGAGTTGATAAGATTAAACGTCAAAACGATATTTTGCAGGGGAGGTAATTGAGGAGACCCTATAGCCATTTTGAATGACTGAAAGTGGCTAGATTTTTTACCGAGGATCAAATAACGGTCAGAAAATACCGTTTAATTCAGAGCCAATACGGTATGTAGTTCTGGTTGATAGGTATGATTAGGGTTAGTAGGTTGGCTTAGGGTTAGTAGGTAGGCTTAGGGTTAGTAGGTTGGTTAAAGTTAGGGTTAGTAGTTAGGTTTGAAAATTTTTTTGTTAACTATACCGGTGACACTAACCCTAAATTCAAAGCCTAATTCATATCATTTCTTGTTAGATTTAATAGAATACAGTTTCAAATGTTCAGTTTTCATTTTTTCCATAAATTTCCAAAAGAGTATAGCCACTTTTAGCCATTAAAAATGACCTAGTTCAAAATGTCAGTACTTGATAAATGTTTGATCTTACCCATTTCAAACAATTACCGACTTCTCTATCATGAACTCCTCCCAGAAAGTCGAAGGATTGTTTAAAACAGTTGTTGTAGGAGGTTTCAGTCGCAGACATTTCCGCTGTAGATGCTTCGGATTCGTTTTGTTTTTAAAGGAGAAAATGACTTTATAAACAATTTATGTACTTACTTCAGTTTTTCTTTGACGAATTCTCCCATGTCTTTTTTATGTGCCATTTTAACATCAAGTGCATAAGGGTAAGAAAAAACATTAAAAAAACTTACATTGTATAATAATTGTTAATTGCATTAGATCTATACGTTATGAATTATATTTCATTCTGATTAACATAAATTCAATCATTTCTTCTTTTTTTTTTTAAAGACGAGGTTGGAGCGCTTGCAGTCGAAATATCTGCGGCCGAAACGTCCACGACCGAAACGTCTGAGTAGCGATTGCATTTAAACTCATTGGAGTCTACAATCAACAACAAGTGTCGGGAATTAGTTAAGAGAAAAGATATAATATTCCATCAAGATGAGAGCAAACCTTGTGTTGTGAATCGCTTTAGCGATCCACTATATATCAGAAAATCATAATCCACCACCCCCACCATCACCACATAACTTTCTTCACGACATTTTCCCGGTTGGCTTAACTTTCATTACCTAAATTGTCTTCAAGTTTGCGTTCTCTTTTTACGTCTGTTTGATTGAGACCGATAATCATGGTCCTGTACGTATTATCTATAGTTTCGTGGTCCCGTGGACAACTGATAACTCCTTCACTCTGACAAACCCCTGTCATAAAATAAACCCTTTACAGAAAAAAGAAAACGAAAAAAAATGATTTCTAGGGTTATAGAGAATCGCTGCGTCGATTCACTAAATTGTGACAGTCTCTTATTTCTTCCGTGACCAGGTACAATTTTTTGCAGCCTGGCTCAGAAGTTTTCATTCATCAGTCGTTTAAGAGCAGGTATCGCACTTTCGGATCACTCTTTATTCTGATCTTTACAGGACTCTCTGGGATGGATGAAAAAATTTTCTGTTCTCTTGAAGACTGCAAAAGGCACCTAGAAAAGTTATACGATGAGAAATTTTATAAAAAAAGTTCTGGGAGGATAGAAATATGAAGTTGCGTAAAAGGTGGTGTAAGATAATGGAATAAATGGAATAAAACAGTAAACACATTGCTCAATGGATTTTATGTAAAAAATTTTAAGAAATTTTTTCTATTTTCACCTGATAAACCTGATGGCAGGGGGTCATAGGAAATGTCATGTTGATAAAATAAGTATTATTTCTATTCTTATATTTATCTATGTGAAAAATGATTTATTTATCAAAAATGATTTATTTACTTATGGACATCTCAAACAATTTATAATTAAAATACTTTTTCAACATTAAAATATACATTCATTCGAGCCATAAAAATGTGTGGAAATTAAAGAAAAATTACAAGCTTACCAGTACAAAACATTTACTTGACACATTTTACTCATTCATTTCTTCTATAGATTCCAACTGATAATCCCCCAAATAGCCCTATCGATCCATTTTCTGTACCATTGTATCTAAATAGTTATTTGTTTTGGTAATAAGACTTTAAGTGAGTACAAAATATCTTTTACTATGAAGTTATTTATTTATCGAATAAAAGGACCCCTGCAAACATTTCCTTAAACAATGCACGTTAGAAACATTTATTCAACATTAAAATATACACATTTCTCTAATTCATTCTTCTATTCACATTTTGTTTATTCATTTTTTTTAAATATATTTCAGCTGATAACCCCCAAAATGTATTTCTATCCAATAGTATCTGAGTTGATCCAAGTTATTCTAAAAATTATTTATACTTGAACTGCTTTTCTACATGAGATGGTAAATTATTCCAGTATTTCAAGATTCTTCAGGAGAAAATCGATTAGTTACTAGCTAGTAAATTCCTATCCTATCTGACTTATCAAACATTGGAATTCTGTAATTTGTAAAACTATTTATCATTCTGAAAATTTCAATCAGGTCTTCTCTTACTCTCCCCTCTAACTATGTAGTCATGCCTAACCTTTCTAGTCTATCCTTATAACTCAAATCTCTCATGTTACTTACCATTATTGTAGATTTTCTCAATCCTGTCTCCTTTTTCAAAATTAATTTTCAATTGCCATGCCTTGCGTGTGGGGCCCAAGCCTGTGCACAATACTCCAAATATGGTTATATTGTTGATTTATAAATTTCTGCATAACGTATTGATCTCTTGATATAATATTTCTGCTAAGCCAACCAATTTTAGAGATAGCTTTAGCTACTGTTGAAGAGATATGATTTCGTACATTTAATTAATCATTAAATTCTATACCCAAGTCACTCTTTTCTGATACTTTGGGTAATGGTTGATTTCCCAAAGTGTATTTGTAATATTTATTTCTTACACCAGGGTACATTACTTCATATTTATCCACATCAACTTCTGAATTCAACGTAGACTCCCACAGATCTATTTTTAGTCTCCCAGTGCTATTTTACATTCATTTGATCCAATAATAATTTGATACCATCGGCAAACATTTTTTCTATACATTTTAATTTCTTAATCAAAATTAATTAATAAACATTAAGAACAATGACAGCCCTGTACAGACCCCCAGCGGTACTCAAGACGTAACTTGCTTTATTTCAAATAAAAGCTTTCCTGACTTTAACTCTCATTTTCCTATCTTGTAAGGAATCTTCTGCCATGCTTATTATATTTTTCGAAATCCGAAGATTTTCAGTTTTCACAAGTAATCGATAATGCAAGATTCTAACGAAAGCCTCACTAAAATCTAAATATAAAGTATCACACATCGCACAGCCACACCATTAATAAAGAAAGTAATATTTTTTATAAATTGGGTAATAAATGATATTTTGATATAAGAATATCATTCTATGCTATAAATCGAATAAATCAAAACATTATTGTTTTATCAAAAGAATGTCTATGCTTTTTTCCTAATCAGACACCATAGTTGACTTTTTTTGTGACTTTTTTTTGTACCATTCATAAGCGAACATTATTAATTTTATCATATCATCATAGCCCCACAAATGACCCACCCGATCGACCAGCCGAGAGGACTATAGATTTTTCTCTCTTTGAGCATCCGAGTATGTGTGTGTGTGTCCAGGCACTCTCAGTCACATTTTCGAGGCTAGAAACTTGAGAAAATTGAATGAGTACACCACTAAACACCATCTAAAAACTCTCTTTTTATTTTTTTTTTTTTTTTCAAGAAAGTGCTTTTAGGGGTCTCTATGGTCATTTTGGAACAACACAGCCCAAATATCGCGCTGGCTTTTTTAAAGATAATTTTAGATAAGAGATCTATCAATTTTAGATAAAAGATCAATTTTTTTAATCAACGGTGATTCATTCATGCGAGATACGGATATTTCCAATAATTGTTTTCTAATAAATGTTTTTGTATCCATTAAATCAAGAGATATCATCAGCAGTATCACCAAAAATGAAATTTGAGTTTTGCAGCAAAACTTTTTTATAAATTAACTAAAATTGAAATATCTTTTCCATTTTCAACTTTATGACTAAATACATTTTATACTCTTCTAAAGCTCGATTGATAATTGAAATGATTACATATTTACTAAGACTCCAGAATAACTGATTCAAAAGAATTGTACATTCATTTTTATTCAACGTACCAGATTTGTAGTGGATTTGCTGAAAGAAATGTCAGTATCTCAATGCAGAAGTTTCAATTGAAATTCAGTTTATCGATCTCAGTTGAAAAAATAATGAATATTATGAAGAAATATTTTCTTATGTAGTTTGGCTTGCTTTGACTGATCTTCAAAAAGGGCAAAAATCGGCTAAAT